>JAYXIM010002874.1:0-141329 GCA_037575425.1 Anastrepha fraterculus
TATTTTGTATTTTTGAATTATGTCACTTTTCTCGAAAACCATCGATATGTACATAGATCCCATACATATACACACATACATGCACATGCATATTGCTAACTTCGCTCTTGTAGAATTGCCGCGAATTTGGCGAATGGTCATATTTTTGCTGTGGGAGGTGTGCGCCGGTGTATACAGATATGTACGCCAACTTATGGGGTTAGCCAGGACCGTGGAGAGAGTATTCGGGCCCCGGGGAAACTTGAGATACGGGCCCCTTCAAATTTTTTTTATTTATCAAAATGCGTACCTATTATGTTATAGTGATATTACATTTAAACATTGAAAAACTCATTGATAAAATTTTTGATAGAATTAATTATGAAATATTGATTAAAATGAATTTTAGAAAACTCTTCAGCAGATCTGAGATAAAAAACGCAGCTGAAAAAAGTTAAAATTTTTTATTCATTTTGTGAGCCTTACAAATATTTGAAAATGATTGCCACGAGCTTAGAATTTTGCTTTTCTTGCTTTAGCTGAGGCAAAAGCTCTTATAATATCATCGAAGTCGAGTTTCTTTGCTAACTCAGATTCCAAATACAAAGTTGCCAATCCTGTTACTCGACTCTGAGTTGAACAAGAACGATGGTAGTCTTTGATCCTTGATAAAGCGCTGAACGATCTTTCGGCGCCGGCAACCGATACTGGCAGGGTGCAGAATATTCGCAAAGCAATGCAGATGTTCGGGAACAGAGTATCCAAGTTTTTAGCTGTGATGGCATTCAACAAGTCGAACGGAGGCATACAACATTCCGAATTTCCAGTAAAATTCGCCTTGTACACACTCTTCAAGTGACACATCTCAATTGAGATTTCTTCCGACACATCAGAAGGGTATTTTTTAGCAAAATTAAGAGCTGCTGTCTGAAGTTCTGCCTTTTCAATTTTAGGAAATAGCCACAGGAATGAGAAAATGTTGTTTATGTTTTTAATTGCAGTAAACCGATTTTCAATACTAGTGATAACTGAGTCCATGATGACGAGAAATGTGTTTCTCTTGAAATCAATTTCTTCGGCGGTCATATTTTCCGCTGAATTCTCAGGTTCTTCATCATTACGTTTCTTCTTTCGGCATGCTGGCAATGTTGATAAAATGTTTGGCAAACCTTTCGCAACAGTTTGACATTCTTTTAAAATCGATCCCCATTGGCTGCGTAACAATTGTAGATCTGCTACTAGGCATTCAAGATTCTTTACCTCGACGTCAATCGTTGCTTCTTTTCTTTGTAAAATCAAACTGACGTAGTTTATTGCTGTGAGAATCTTGAACCATATGGAAGACATTAAGACACATTCAAATTTAGTTATGTACTTAATAATTCCATCGACATCGCGTTTCGCTTCTACGGTGAGATTAAGTCCTGTCACTTTTGTAAGAGCGGGCCAAATGCTCACTGTCGTTTGCCACAGACGGCAAGCGGCTTATGCTGAAAACAATGAACGACGTAAACGCAGTTCCCTGTCAGCTGTTACGATGAAACTAATGAGAACCCCATGTAAATGAAAAATTCCTTCCTTCCGCATCGTAGTATCGTAGATTTTATTTCACGATATTTGAAAATTCCCGTAGAACCCTGTCAGCTGATTACTCTCTCACCACACAGTGTAGCCAAGCAGTACATTTCGAAATCATTTACAAAATAATCTTAGAAAAATTATAATTTTTATTAAAATAACTTAAAAACACCGTCGGTTAATGTTAATTATAGATAAATGAACTATTTGCATTTGTTGGTTTTTGGCTTTGGTTTATTAAACAATGAAAAATTGTAACTGATAATGCGGATGTGTGAAAAAGTGTATAAGCAAAAATATCAATGGCAACAGTGTGTGGATACAACCAAACACATACACACACAAACCGATGTATGGTGTAAATATGCAGCTAAAAGAATGCAGTTGTTCTCACGGGATGAGTTTTTGTGCTCGTTAGGGACTGCGTACGTCGTTCACTGTTTTCAGCATTATACATATGTGGTTTTGAATCAATAGCTTAAGGGGTTAGGGGTAGTCAGAGGCCCGAAAAAATGATGATTTTCACGAATTTTTTTTTGCTACTTAATTAATTTATTTAACAAAAATAAAAACATAGCATAAAAACATCATGTTTTAACTTGACTTCACCAAAATTTCAAAAAAAAAATTAATAATTGCAAAAGTTATCGCTGTTTGTGTGAAGCCCGTTTCTCCAGAAGTCCCTTGCGGTAAACATCACAAGTCCTTGCAGATTCATCTAAAACCAATCGGACAAGAAAAATTAGTTTTATTAATAGATAATCTTGTGCCTGATCGAAGCTTTTTTTTTCAAAATGAACAAAATGGCGGCCTCAGAAAATTTTTTTGCAGATTTTAGAAAAAAAACCAACAGTTAATTGTTAAAAAAAAATCGAAATTTTTGAAAAAAAAAATCCTTCGATCAGGCACAAGTTTTTTATGTTTTTCAAAAGCTGTATAAATTTTATTGAAATCTACGCAGCGGTTTTTAAGTTACAGTGTTCACCAGTTTGAAAAACATAGTTTTGAGAAAAACGCATTTAAAGTTTTGCTATCGGCTCCGGAGCGGCCGAGCGCCCTTTGTTAATTGTTGAAAACTTGAAAAGTATTTGTCGGATTCACTTCAAATTTTTACACAATATTTTTAAAACATTATACTTTAAGAAAATGCAAAAAAAAAAAATCGATTTTTTGAAAATTCTGACTACCCCTAACCCCTTAAAGATGGAAGGAAAAAGGGAAAAAGGAAAAGAGGACAAAAACACAAAACAAAATGCAGATAAGTATGAGTAAATGATTAGCAAATATAAGAAGAAGAAAGCTACCATGATCAGCTATTAAATCATGGTGAATTGAGTACTGGAGATGGCACCATTAAAAAATAATTACGAGTACTTTACTCTGACATGAGCTTCTTTCACAATATAAACAAGCAAACATAACAAACAAAAGTAGGAGAAATTACAAGGTCCGGCACACGAAGTGTAATCAACTTCAGACCGCTCGCGCAAACTTCCAAAACGATAGGGTTTATTTGACCAACCATTCATACAAGAACTTGAGTCATCGATTGGCCACCAGGAGGCAGCACCCGCCATAGGTAATGGTTTGGGCCGCTTCAAGCGGAGAATGGGGGCTCTCCAATCGTTTTCATCGAGCTTGGCGTCAAGGTGGATGCGAAATATTATCGGGAAAGTATGATATTCTGGAGGTTGCTTTGAAGCTGTGGGCAGAAAAACATTTCGGTGGCAGACCATGGACGTTTCAACAGGGCTCGGCACCGTCTCACAAAGCTCGAGTAAACCAAGAATGACTAAAAAACAACGTTCCGAACTTCATAACGTTCCCACAATGGCTTTCAAATTCACCAGACGCGAATCCGATGGATTATGATCTTTGTGCCATTTTGGAGAGCAAGGTCCGAACTAAAAGACTTACTAGTCACGAGGCGCTTAAAGAAGTCATTGTCCGCGAGTGGGCCAAAATACCTTCAAGTCACATTCGGGTATCTTGCAATTCGTTTCTGGACAGTCTCAAGGCCATAGTCAGGGCAAAAGGTGGTTATATCGAGCAAAAGTAAATTGATTCTTAATTTTGTATTATTTTCACACATTTTTTACTTTGAATTCAACAAAAGTAATTTTTCAAACTAAATTTATGGCCTTTTTAATTGGTTACACTTCGTGTGCCGGACCTTGTATAAAGCCTCCAAGTGCAGTTTTTTGCGGTTTTATGTGGAAGACGCCTTGATTAGAAAGTATGGTATGTGCGTATTATTTCTTGTGTGTGGTTGTTTCCATTGCTTTCGCCTACTCTTCTTCTTAACAAACAAGTAATTCTCCTTCCTTTTGTACATATGTTTATAGATGGGCTCTTACGACACAGCGAATTCGGAAGGCAGAATGCATGCATTCTCTATCATTCTTGCTATTAAATCGTTTTAAATTGTCAACTTCTACAAATGTTACACATTTTCTTCGTATGAACGTGCAGACTTATAACATTCTCATAGTTCTCATTGGCAACGCCTGTAATTGTTAAAAAAATACACTAATGCGAAACGCGATTACGTTAAGATTCCTGGCCTCAGAACAAAACTACGAGCACTTCTAGTTCTTGACAATTTCACCCCAGTGTTTCGGCCTAATAGTAGAAGAAACATGTTCAGCAATTATTTCTGCACTAAAGCTCTGGTTTTGTCGATTTTTATTTCCATATATTTTTCATTTTTTATTTGCCATACACCGCGCATTTGCTTCGTGTCGATTTTATTTTTGTGAATAGTTACCAGCAAAGACATCGGTCCTCGCCTCTAGAGCTTGTTACAATGGTTCGCCCTTCCTTTTCTTTTCACCCGACTGACCGCACCAAAATGCCCGTTCGCCGAAAGTTTAGTGATTCTGACTCCACCTGATTACTCACTCGGTGGTTAAATTTACAATAAAATTCATTTAATATTTTAAGAGCATATGCATTGGATCTTTTAATAAACAAATAACTACATAAAACGGTACACTGATTTTCAAATACATATTGTATGTAAATTGTATCACTTTTTCTAAATTCTTTTTTTAAATTCAAATACTTTGCGCCTCTCTTAGCTTGGTGCCTCTCAACGCACATGCTTGCTGAACACCTCAAGCCAAATGAAGAACAGAGCTAACACAAAATAGGCAGCCAAGAGCACCACCACAGTTGTGGGATCAGCAGAGAAAACTGTCTGAATCAACAGAACTGAACCAGTCACAAGTACTATGAATAGAAAGCAAACCATCACCACCGCTTTGACATCACGATACCAGGCTAGGCTCGGGTCAGGGCGTGTTGGGCGCACCACTTTCGACGGCCGATACTCCTGCAAGTACTGTGTCTCAAAACCGCTGCTAAAATCGACCTCATCAAGCGCCTGTTTGGCCTTTTCCTCATCCACATCCAAAGACATATTCGTATTTATGTATTCACTTCTATGACACTTTGTTAGGTAAATATGTATGTATGTAAAAAAATGTCACACAGACACCACTTGTTCGTTTAATGCGGTCACCTGTACTGGCTCTATGCACGCACTAACAAAAGTGCAAAGGGGAACTGCAGCTAGTGCTCTCAATCAGCGTACTAACAACAAAAAGTGTTAATGTTACACAGTCATAAGCAACAATTGGCAATTGTCACATAAATGACGCGTCTACGAACAACGATAACAGTAGCACGAATACTATACATTACACGAGTAGTAGTAGGAGAAGTGGTCTGCTAACAATAAAGCCTTTAACGAGCTACCTTTTCGTGAACAACGTGTGCACAATGGCAATCGTGTTTAGAAATAATGCCTTCACAATTATCTAAAACATTTGCTATCGATTCATTGTGTTTAGTGTTTTTTGTGTTCAAATAAGTTCTGATAAGATATAAGCGAGTATGATGCCTATACTCGTACACATTCATGATTATTTTGAAGGGCCAGTTAACGTCGACTGCTTCGAGTGTGATTAAGAGATAATTGAGTAATGTAGAGCAAGAGAATGAAGTAAACGTAAACAGCTAAGCAGAAAACAGGGTGCTCAAAATTATTTTTTACTTTATTTATTCCAATAAAAATGCTATTTTCGGCATGGTTATGATTTTTGTTTATTTATTTATTTTTGTTTACTTATTAATTTGTGCATTTATTTATTTCTTTATTTCAAAAACAACAGTAAGGCATGAAGTCTGTTCAGTGTGCATACTTGACAACTGAATAACAAAAATTAACTTAAATTAGCACCTACAAAAGCTTAGCTTCAAATTAACAGTAACATGAAAGTAATATGCTGGAGATGATGGGAGAGGAAAGTGGAAGAGGTGGGGAAGGGGAAGAAAGAGCTTACAACGTAGGGAGGTTTGTAACTGCCGTTTTGCAGCTTCTAATACATTTAATGCAATTAATTAGCACTGGTAAAGAATTACACAAAGTTAAGCGGCATCTTACTTTTTGTGACTCTACAAGCAAATTAAATAGATGTGCGAAGATATTAAAACTTGTAAACTATGAAAATAACACAGTCCAACAAAATAAAAAAATAAAAAAAAACAATTTTTCATGTACTTTATTAATACAAGGTGACGACGCAAAATTATTCAACCTATAAGCAGAACGCTTGTGACCTAGCCATCTGCAATATACAAACTAATAAACAATGAATTGCGTAAAGCCAAAATAAAAATTTCCGCAACCCAAAATAATATTTTTTTTTATTGTATTTAGTAAAAAATTTATTCAAAAACAATTGCGAAGAACAAAAATTGAGCAAATTAGATTAATTTAGCGCCACTTTGTATTTAGTTTTTGAAATATAGAAGGTAAAAAGAAAAAAAAGTAAATTCTGCAAATTTAATTAACCAGTCAAAACATGTGATACATTGAATAAAAGGCAAATAAATTAATGATCCTTCGTTTACAGTTAATTTTTCACTAAAATTAAGAGTTTTAAAAATGTTTACAATAAAAAAAAATTGTTTTCCTTTTTTATTTTGTTTGTTTCAATATTATTATAACTACCCTTTATATAGGGTCAATTTTTCATTAAAATTAAACGTTTATAAAATTAAATAAATTTCTTATTCTTCGTTTATAATTAATTTTTCATTAAAATTAAGAGTTTCAAAATTTTTGAGAATAAAAAAAAAACTTTGATTATCCTTTTTTGTTTTTTTTTAATATTATTCACACTTTCCTTTATATAGGGTAAATTTTTCATTAAAATTAAACGTTTTTGAAATTTTGTAAAGTTCATAATTTTTTTTTATTTTCTTTTTGCAAATATACGGCAATTTTCGATTTTATGTAAAACTAAACAGAAAATAATCTCCGATTTCGGGTTTTTTAATTGGTTACTCATTTTTTAAACCACACAAAACAGGAAAAAATGTAAGGCATAATGAAGTGCACACATAATTTTTTTTTTTTTGTTGACTGTAAACTAGTTTAATCTGCTGCAGTATTGATATTTGAACGTGCTAGAAAAAAGTATGAGCATTTTTATTTATTTATTAACCGATCTATGATAATGGAAGGTGGCAATTACGGGCAAAATTATCTTACATGTAAAAGGTGAAGTCCAAAATAAACAAGACTGAGGACTGAAGACCAAAGATATCTCAGAATTCAACATTCGAAAAACCTCATTAAAGAGGCGCGAAAATACGAGAACTTCCTTTACAACATTGTAACTGCTGATGAAACGTGGTTTTTTCAATATCAACCTAAAACTAAACGTCAAAGTGCCGAATGGAAGGCCCTTGACGAGCCACCACCCAAAAAATCGCGTTTAGAGAAGTCAAAAATCAAGTCGGTGCTCACTTATTTTTACGATTCCAACGGAATTGTCCAATGCAATTTTCTATCTTAGCGTTTTGAAGCGTTTATTGTATCGCATTCGTTGAATTCGCCCTGAATACCGCGATCATCTCATCGATCTACTCTTGTGACTGATTTTTTTGACTAGAAATCGCATTTTGACCATCACTCACCGTATTCGCCTGATATGACTCTCTGTGACTTCTACCGATTCGGAAAATTGCGTTTAGACATGAAAGGAAAACGTTTTGCGTCCGTAGAGGCCTTCCAAGAGGCTTGTACCGACGTCCTGAAGGACATTCCGATCAATGACCTGAAACACTCTTTCGAAAAGCCTTTTAGATCGCGCAAAACAGTGTATCGAGGCCAGAGGGGACTATTATGATTAAATAAACTCGAAGTTATCAAAACAAAGCTCCTGTCGTTTCTATTTTAGCTCAATCTTGTTTATTTTGGACTTCACCTTGTATGTGTTATATGTGGATTGCAGCCATGTTAATTTTATTTTTGTGCATTTTAGGTGTTAGATCTGAAGCATTTTATTTTATTCGGTACTTTGCTCAAAAAAACTTTTTTTTTTATCAAATTGAACTCATTTTTAAAATTCTATCGACATATAAGCAACAGCACGTGATTCCTCTGAAGCTTGTTTTTTGGTAAAAACAATAAATAAACTATATTGGAAACAAAATTGACTTTATTACTAAGTTACTTGACTTGCTTTTCGTTTCATCTATACCAATCAAATCCGATTGGACCGTTCCGCAATTTAAACATGTTCAAACAGACCACCAGACAAACAAAGTCCTCTTATAACTCAGACGGTGTCGTTAATCGGGATTAACGACGTATTTCGAAGTTATCTCAAAAATTAAGTGCAACTAATGCGGACTGACAACGAGACCTAATTCTCATAATTTAAGCAACGTTGCCATCGAAAATTTCAGTTAATATGCAACTTTTAAAGAGAAGAACAAGAAAGACTGGATGACATGTTAACATAGGTTGGACTAACGTGTTTCAAAAACACATTCATTCTTTTGAGATTTCGAGAGAGTTTCCAATTTAACATTTTTTTTCAAAATGCCATGCAAAATTGCACTCTAACATTTTTTTTTTCAAATATTTATTATTATTTCTTACTATCAGGGTAGATAAAACCCGTATTTGTTGCCGGCGATCAGTCTTTTAGTGACAAAACTATCCAATAAGCAAATCAGCTCTTCTCTATCCGCATAAAAACCATCTCTCGCACTACAATTTTAATAAGAATTAACAGCGCCGGTAATTCCGATTAACGCTGACGTCTATCTATGCTTTTATACTCTCCTAAAATGCCAAAATATTGCTTGAGGATTTCAGCGCAAACCTTGGAATGGCCTCCTATGTTCATAAAAATACTTTCTTTTCAACTTCAAATGCATTTTGCCATAAAGAAAATACAAAAAATTCAACAAAAAAAAAACCAAAACAAAAAACACATTTGTAAGTCTGCACACAAATCGTACAGAATTTAGAAAGCAAATATTGTTTATTAATTTTTCTTTATGTGGTTGAAATCAGTTTTGTTGACAATTTACATTTCATTTTACGATTTTTTAATTTCTGTTTATTTGTTTACACTTTTAGGGAAAAGTGTTAATTGAGCATCGTCAACCTAAATTTGATATACATACATACATATGGTATGTACTTTTACGAATGTTTTCTCAAGTGGAATATAGTTCGAATTCGGAATTCACCAAACGTTGTATTGTAAATAGGCAAGCATACATACATACACATGTGTAGATACCCCTGCAGGGAACTCAACTATGTAACTATAAATGCGCTATAAGTTCACTATTTTTCAACTAGGGGTGACTATGTCTCTGCTACTTTACGTTCCATTTTATAAAAATAAATTATGGTTATCGAACTTACTCTTATTTTGTACCTTATCATGAAAATTAATAATAGGGTTCTCCTTTATCTGTCGGCGCTTTTAGCATCGCCTTTAATGAAATAAGCAATATTATAAAATCCAAGAGTCTGGTGGATCACTGTCTTTATGCAGATGACGTCTACATACTCTGCAAAGGGAACAAGAATATATAGGTATAGAAACGATCTCAACTTTCAAGAATTTAATAAAGAACATCTTGGAATGGAGTGATTATTCTGGAGCCAAGATATGCGTAGAGATATCAAAAAATGTTCATATACATATGTTGGAAACATACGTGCGATTTTCACAATCTTAGATTAGCTATAAATAATACAGAAATTGTAAATCAGTGGTCGCCAACCTTTTCAATGTGTTGAGCTACTTTCAAGATTTTGAAATAAACAGCGAGCTACTTGCACAAGCCAACATAAATTAAATAATACACAGTTATATTCGACATACAACACATGTATTTATTTTACTAATATACGTTCTATATATAATAAACTTATGACTTATAGTGCTTATACTTATGCATAACTACATCCATGTTCACACCTATCAATCGTAACAAAATTTTTTGCAGTCATAATGGCAAATCACAAGCGTCTTAAAAAAACCACAAAACAGGAATAGTACATTATTATATAAATAAAATATGGGCAGATAAAAAGAGCATATTTAATGAGAAGGTTGACATTCTGACTCATCGATAATTTTTTTACTATTTGCAGTATAATTTGATACAGGTCATTCGAATACAGTTATCCAAATGTATATCTGTAAGCCGATTGCGGTATTTATATTTAATAAATTTTATATTGGAAAAAGAAGATTCAGACAAATAAGTTGAACTGAATAACGCTTTCTCTTTCAACGCAACACGACATAAAACTGAATACTTATCTTTACTTACTAAAGTCCATATACATTTTGTATTTGAACCTACAGATTTTAAAGTCAAGACACTTTGAAAATCAATCAGTTCCATTTCTGTGACAGCAATGTCTTGTTCATAACACAAGTTGCAAACTGTTGTATATCAATGTCCATGAAGGGTGAAACAACAAATTGCGTCACTAAAGCAATTTTTCTGAAATCCTTGAAACGATTTTTGAAGTTTTCCTTCAAGTTAGAAACTATTTCCATATGATATTTACTGTCATACGGCTCTAATAGATTTTTGGATATCTTTTCGGAAAGAATAGGAAAATGCTTAGTATCGCGGTTTTTTAGGTTTTGTTCCCAAAATTCAAGTTTTGTAATAAATGCATTATTTATATCAGAAATCATTTCCGCTAATTCTTTATCCCTGCCTTGAAGCTGCAAGTTAAGCTCATTTAATTTCTCTGTAATGACTTCACAAGAAAACCAAAATCTCTGAGCCAAGTCGAATTTTCCAGTTCAGGAATCGGTTCATCGCGTTCTTTGAAAAATTGGAGTAGCTCTCCGTATTGACAGTCAATTTCATCAGCCAAGGTTTTAAATAATCTTCTTTGTAACGCTTGAGCTCTAATCTTGTTCACAATTTTCACCACCAGTTTCATAACGTTGTTCAAGTTTAGAAAATTTCCACATAATGCTTGCTGATGTATAATACAGTGGTAACTAAGAAATTGTGGAAAACTTTCATCCTTATGACATAGCGCCACGAGCCCCTTATCACAACCCACCATAGCTGGAGCACCGTCAGTTTTCAGGCCTACCATTTTTGATATTGGAATTTTCTCAGAAGAGATGAGATTTTTTAAATGAGAAAACAGCTCTAGCCCAGTAGTATGTCTTTTGAGTGGAATAAACTTCAAAAAAGATCTTCTTTAATTGTAAATTACTAAAAGCCATCCTGACAAATATGGCCATCTGTGAGGTGTCAACTACATCTGTTGATTCATCCAGTTGCAGTGAAAAATAAATACAGTTATCTAAGCCACTTCTTAACTGTAAAAAAATATCATTGCTCATTACTTCTACTCGCCTCATCACTGTATTAGCAGAAAGTTGTATAGATTTTATAGCAGACACTATTTCGTCTTTATTTTTTAAGTTGGCGAATAAAGAATCTGCAGCTTCCAAAAATGCTTGTTTTATGATTTCCCCGTCTTCATAAGGTTTTTTCTTTTGTGCAATTATCTGGGAAACACGATAAGATGCTTCAGTTGCAGCCTTATTTTTGGCGATTGTTTTCAAAAATATTGACTGTTGTCCAATTAACTGGATTTTTAAATGTTTCAGTTTTTCTTTTCTGGTGGCAGAATTTAACGGGAATGCCTTCTCAAAATTCGAATGTACAGTTTTATGATGCCTCTCAATATTTCCTTTTTTTGGAACTGACACAGATGATGTATTACATAACAAACAAACACTTTTGCCTTTAACTTCTGTGAAGAAGTATTGTTCTTCCCATTCCGAATGGAAATGGTATGTCTTCGCCTTCTTACTACTGCTTGCCATAATGTTTCGAACTCTAACCCAACCGCTGCACGCAGAACGTTGATAATGCCGTTCAGTATTAAACTGAGCGCAATGTCGACGTGCATTGCGTATACATATATAAAGCCAAAAAATTCTCGGTCACGCTAATCGGTTCCAGCCGATCGCGTCGTGTTTGTCGGCGCGAAATCGCTTACCGCAGTGTTCGCGCTGTTTATCAGGCCGGTATATCACCAAGCGGTGCGAACGATTATTTTTGCACTTCGCACAACTCCAATATAAAACCTTTTAGCAGCGGCTGGCGTATCAACAATACAAGAATACATGAGATTCAAGCGAGACTCATCCCTAAACTTCTTTCCCATCCAATTCAATCATCGACAAATGACATCTCAAATATAAACCGATCCAAAAGCCCACAAAAAGTTTCTTCTGTTATACATCAAATATTTGGAATCGCCAACAAGCTGGGGTTATCCAATCTCATGGTAATCTACGAAGCAAAAAACCCACAATAGAAAATAACGAAAGTATCCTGTGACCTCAGCCTAACCAAATTTGAAAAATATACTACATCATCCGAAGCATTCCTTTCTATATTCCAGGAGCGCAAGACATACTATGAAGCTGGCAATTGAACTTTGTGGTTCACAGATGGCTCAAAATCGGATAACGCACCAGTCAGCTTTGCAGTGGTTAACACAAACGAAGACACTCTACGGGTGCAAACTCTGCCGGTTGGTTGGTTGGTTGGTTAGAGTGGTCATTCATCCAGAATTCAACTAGCGCTTCCGCACCATTTTGTTGCCACATCCTCGTTACCAACTTGTTTAACAGTTATTTACAGCAAGACTATATCCAGTCTGTGCGGTTTAAGAACCTTATTAGATTGTTGACGTCGTTGACGCAGTTCTCGAGACTCTCGAACTTCTCGAGACTCTCGAACAGCGGTTTGCACAGGGTTAGCATTCTGGCCTTCCATAGGGCAGGGCATTCATAGAGGAAATGGAAGATTGTTTCCTTTTTCTCCGGTTGTTTACAACTATGACAGTATGTGTTGTGAGGGATACCCATTTTGGCTGCTTGTTCTCCGATTGACCAGAAGCCTGTTATGACTGCCGTTAGTCTACAGGCGTCCCGTCATTTCATGTTTATCAATGTCGACGATTACTTGAAGTTGTAGATTGGCCATAACGTCCTGCTGATTTTGCATTTCGTCTGGTGTCTCCATCTACAATCTGCGATTCGAACGTATTTTAAGGAACTGTGCATCTGTTTTTGCTGCAGAAGCAGTTACCGTTTGTCATGCTATAAACATGGCCTTGGAAAATGCCTTAAAACTCTCACTTGCACCGACAGCAAATCAGTTCTCAAAGCAGTTCTTAACCATCTATACAATTCATCAAGCATTAGCAGAATAAGAGATACGCTCATTGGCAAGGAGGCTTCCTTACGCTTACTTTGGATAACAATCTATATACATATGTAGGAATTCACGGTAATGAGATGGCAGACAGTGCGGCCAAACAAGCCGCTTCAGCACCGATAACAAAAGATCCCACATGCGAAAAGAGAGATATTCTGTCAACAATTAAACGATATCTCAGCACCAGAATGAAACTAGAGTGGCTAAACTACACCCACCATCACTACACTACCATAAACCGAGACCATATACCCTCACAATACCCAACCGGCGTAGGGAAAACACACCCTGACTGGGGAATCATCTCCACAGTCTGCGTACACTGTGGAGAAGCTCTCTTTTTAAACCATATTTTCCAGGATTGCCCCGCTTTGGTAGGCGCCAGAAATCATTACTTGAGAAAGAACGGGATTAAATTGTTAAAAAAACCCACATCCTATAATATCATCGTTTCTTTATAAAACACATCCAAGCCCGAATTTGAATTAAGTATAAATTTTCCGTCTTTTTAGTATATACATATGTAAGTTTATTAGTACAAGCATATCTCATTTTATTTCTACACAAGCATTCTAGTCCTACTGTTTTTAAATATTTTTGTAGAACTGATAGCCCTAATGCTCTCTTTCAATATTAACCTAATTAATTTAGTTTAATTTGTTAATAAAAAATAATAATAATAGAATCACTGGCTATGTGTCATTATTCTTTTTTTTTTTTTTATACTTTGAAAATTTCAAGAACAATTTCACACAAATTTTTTCAGTTGCGCAGTGCGTCACTTTGAAGCCGATTAAAAGTTACTGCAATAAGTGAGTAAAAATCAGCCTTTTCTGTAGTCGGCTACGGCATTCCCGACAGGGTTCTCTAAGACCTCAAATATTTACATATGAAGCAGTCGTCATTTTATATGCATTGATCAATATTTCTCACATTTGACGCAGTAGGCAATAAATTTGTATTTTATGAATGTAAACATAGTAGCGTATTTGTTATTAATATTCTTGCAAAGAAATGCAAATTCATATGAAGAGTTCACCTCAACAGTTGGTTATTTGTTATTACTATGTCAATAAAATGCAAAGTATGAAAACATTTAAGGCAAGCACACATACGAGGGTGGATCAATAGGTTTCTAAAGATCAAAATTATTTAAAAATAAAAAAATGTTGATACCCTCCCTGAAGCACCAAAATTGGAATTATGAATAGAGGACCAAATCTGCCGAATGGATGAGGGTGCAATTTCTGCTTTATTTCAAGCCTTTCGTCAGTGCGATTGCGAGTATGTAGCTACTACAAGTGAAAAATTTGGATTTTGAAGACAATTTCACAATTCCGCGATTGAAGTACTCCTTGTTGTTGTTGTAGCAGCATAAACATTCCCCACACATTCCCCGTATATGCAACTGAAGTGACAGTTCTTGGCCGAATATAAATCCAGATCGTTCCGGTTGCGTAGAACCGATTGTCGTGCGAACGATTGAAGAACTCCTCGCCGCTATTAACAAATATGTTTTGTACAGCTTAGAAAATGTTTCAAATGTTCAAAAAGTTATTAATTGTTTGGTATCAAGTCTGGAATATGCAATGGATGTCCTATAAAGTCCCATCTAAGATTACTAATGGTGAAGCTCAACCAACATCCGTCTTACTCGCCAATTTTGGTTGCTTCCGGTCAATCGCCTGCTTCAATTTGGTCAGTTATTATCCTGTTGTAGAGATCCGAATTAAGTGTGTAGTCTGAAGAACAGCTCGTATAGAAGGAAGCTCACCATGATTTGAGTACCATCTTAAATTATCCATATTTCGTCGCCAGAATTATTCCTATTGGACAGAGCCTAATAATAACCCAATCCGTATTGAAACTTTTTCCTAGAAGCTCCTTCCAATACCTGCAATATTTCACTAGTCAAGAGGTCATTACAACTCTATAAGCGTATGGTACACTTTATTTAGCGTTCGGCGCTTGTTGAGCTCAGCTACTTCTCTCCCTTAATATTATTGCTCGGAGAAACCACCACTAGGGTGTCCTACCCAGCTGATTCAATAATCGCGAATCTTTTGTGGTGACTCTCCTCTACCTTTCTTCATCTCTATACAGAACTCATTTAAAGAGAATACCATGCGCTTTCCATGCGCCCGCTCAAGGCAGTGTCCAACAATGATACCTTTTTTTCTTATAATTGGCGCGTACACCCTTTTTGGGTATTTGGCCGAGCTCTCTCCTATTTGTGGTGTGCGTCTTGATGTTGTTCCACAAATGGAGGGACCTACAGTTTCAAGCCGACTCCGAACGGCAGATATTTTTTATGCCGAGTTTTTCATGGCAGAAATACACTCGGAGGTTTGCCATTGCCTGCCGAAGGGTGACCACTATTAGAAAATTGTTTTTCTTAATTTTGGTGTTTCACCGAGTTTCGAACCAACGTTCTCTCTGTGAACTCCCAATGGTAGTCACGCACAAACCCATTCGGCTACGGCGGCCGCCGTACCTATCACAGCTCTAATGGAGAAACGGTCAAGGTGGTTAAAGATTTAGATATTCTTTCATCGAACTGTGCCCGAAGTCTCATACTACGTGCATATCATACTTCCCAGCCAGCTGGTTCAGAGAGCTCCGGCATTCAATAGGTACTTTCAAGTAAGTGCTATAGCAATGTAGAGACCTATTTGCTGTCTGGCTAGACTGTGTTGATATAAAAGTACCGCGAGCCACCTCAGTTATTTCTGCTAATTCAAACTGGTAGGCACTACAACGATCAGAGAGCCTTAGGATGAGGTTAAGGTAAAGTTCTTTTGAGTAGATCCCATCAGATCTTCTCTCTTGCTTCGAGACATTATTGAAGATGGTCGTATGCCATTAGTCTGGGCCCGTAAGGTTTTTCTGTTCCTCGGTTTTCCTCCAAGCTCAGATTTCCGAGTTTTTAGCATGTCCAAAACCAGCCCTGAATCGCATTGTACAATAATGAATATTTCTAGCTTCTTCAAGTACTTAAGATGTTATGTGTGCTTTTACGTCGATTCAGCAGCGCCGTCGTACGAGTACAGACAGGGTGACTCGCTGTGGTGCGACTTCTTTAACCTGATGTTGGAAAAGATCGTGCAAGCCGCTCAAACACAATTTTTATAAGATCGTACAGTTGTTGGCATATGCCGCTGATATTGACATCATAGGCCTTAAGAACTGCGCTGTGAGTTCAGCCATTTCCACACTGGATCAAGAAGCAAAGCGAATGGGTGGTGAAGGAGGACAAAACGAAGTAACTCCTATCATCAAACAAGCAATAGGCGCATTCGCGTATCGGCACCCAAGTCACTGTAGACAGTTATGATTTCGAGGGAATATCTTCTGCCAACAAGTGCTACTTTGGACTAAGTAAGCAATTGAGTAGTAAAGTCCTCTCTCGATGAACAAAACTAATACTCCACAAGGCGCTCATCATGCTGCTGCTACGTATGGCGCAGCAGCTTGGACGATGTCAATATCCAATTAGGCGTCGCTTTGAGTAAAAGATTCTGTAGAAGATTTTTGGACCTTTGCACGTTGGCGACGGCGAATATAGTAGGCGATGAAACAATGAGATGTATGAACTTTACGACGACATAGACGTAGCGCAGTGAATAAAAATCCAACGGTTACGTTGGATGGGTCATGTCGTCCGAATAATACAAACGCTCTGGCTCTGAAAGAGTTCGGTGCTCAGATGGTGGTAGCAGATAAAGAGGAAAGGCTCCGTTGGAAAGTTCAAGTGAAGAAGGACTTGACTTCACTTGGTGTGTCTAACGGGTGGCACTTAATACGAGAAAGAAGCGACTGGTAGACTACCTTAAACTCAGCCAAAATCGCGTTAGCGGTCATCGTGCCAATCAATAAGAAGAGGAAGGAAGGTCAATTCAAATGCAAGGTCGATTCATAGGTGGTCCATTTAACTGTTTCTTTTAAATACTTCAATACAATCCGTTCTCATTATTCCCATTCATATTGATTGCCTTTATTTCCCAGTGTTTTAAGACTTTGGTGACGGTTTTTGGCTCACCTTAAAGCTTTGCAGCGTTTTCCGATTATTCTCATAACGTTGGTCCATTGGCAGCCCACAAAAACGAGGTCAAATCACAGTTCTGACGCAGCTTTTAAGACGGCTACAAAAAGGTGTTGGCGGGCAAAAAATCGATTTCGAAATGAACTATGTGGCATGACACGCCATTCTACTGAAACTACAGATCACCCAAGCTCATGTCGGCCACAAAACATAGTTTGTCGTGCCTCTATAGCACTCATCGAAATGGCATTTCCAACAGCATTTTTAAAGAAAAATGATACCACCTGTCTAAAATACAAACCCCCACTCCAAACAGTCACTCCCTGAGGATGGGTTGGACTCTTGACGATTGCGTAGGGGTTTTCGATCCTCGGATGCGGCAGTTTTGCTTATTACCAAAGTCGCCGAAATGAATATGCGCCACTTCTGAAAAGATAATTTTGATCTCAATAATCGCAGTGTTTGGGCTACCCAACACTGATTTTGTAAATAAGTTTGCAATATTTCCGAACGAAATTCAAGCATAAAGCTATTCTTTTCGTTTGTTCCCTGGAAATGTGATATTGACATTCACTCAAAATTTCCATAATGAAAAAAAATCGACAATTTGGACCACATTGAATAGTTCATTGTTGCATCATCTCAGCTGGGAGCTTGGTGACACCACTTTCAAGTCGTTAAATAAAATTTGAAAACTCTTCACAATACAAATTCGCTTGAGGTATTTAAGTCAAATTAGAATAAAACTTTACATTTTTCTGTTAAACTAATTTATATTTCTATAATAAGGTGTATTTTTGTTATTGCTTGCGCATCTTGTTAATTCTCACCCAAATAGCAGCAAATACTAAAGCAAACACATTAGCGAGACAAACCCACAGCGTTGGCAAGGTAATGGTGAAGGTAACTGGCGCTGGCTCTGACGATGGGCGAATGAAACATACACTCCTATTGGTGCCAGACACTTGCACCAAAAACTTTTGATGGGAAAAGTTTAGTCGTATTCCGCGTCCGAGTGCAACAAAGGCGCCTGTCGCACTCGCTACATGCCTCAGACAACTCTAAGTTCCAAGAGAAGGAAATTTGAAACGCGCACATTGCTACTAACTTATTGGCTTAAGAGCACCACCACTCAATGCCCAGCCGCTGCGCTTTGGTCATTGCCAGATCGGGCAGGTAATGACAAGTACATGAATTATGGCAAGAACACCGAGTTTTAGGTGCTGGCTTGAGGTGAAGTGTAAGGAGCGACATTTTTGCAATGCATGCAAGTAAAAGCGCTTTTGAAGATTTATATGTGGCAAACTATAAGATTAAAGTGGAATTTTCAAAAGTTGCTAGGCCAGCAGAATATTTTTAAGTGACCAATATCAATGCCAATATAATATTATTTTGTGTATTGTATCGTGTGTATATATAATGGAAAGCATACGCTTGAAAATTTAAACAATTTTTCTGTAGAATATGACTTTCTTCACTTTTAAACGGTTAATCGCTGCAAGAGACAACAATTTGGTGAAAAAAGAATTCCACAGGTTTTTCTACTAATGGCGGGTGCGAACATTGAATTCATTTCTAAGAACTATGCCTCACACACAAAACTTAGCGACTTATAAATTTATTTAATGAAATTCTCAAAGCCCTCAAATAACGCAATTTAAATAGCGCGATCGCCTTTCAATTAAAGTCCTTACCAACTTGGAGACATGTAAAATAGTTCCAGTCTCGGAACAACCACATAATTTCGCATTGCCTGGCTACAAAAAAATCCTCTTGACTCTGTAGTAGTGAAAACTAACCACGAGAATGAAGCTTAGCCCGTGCTTCGGTCTAGCGTTACCCCCATTCCGGTAGACGAAATGGCTAATGATCTATCCCAAAAAATACTCGAGGCAAAATAAATTCTTATACCTCTGAGTTTCATTAGATGTTGGATCTGTCAACACTCGCTAAGCTTGACTAAAAATGCAAAAATCGACAACCCCGTAGAATTTGAAGGAGTTTGTGATCAAAGGATCTTTAACCAGCAAGGAAATAGACAGGAAGCATATACTCTCACCAACCGCTGTTTTCACAGCTCACTATGCACTGAATGCGAACTCAGCCAGACTGGTACTGGAACACCCACCGTAGCTGTAAGTGCATAAGCGGTGAAATAAGCAGTGGAGCATCGCCACTACAGCTGCTCAGTATTGCGGTTGACTATAATTAGGTTTTAGGTCAAAGCTTGTTTTGAAAGTTTAATAGAGCTTAGCAACGTCAACCAGACTTGGAAACTCCACGCGTTGAATTGAATGAAAAACGAAACTTGTCCATTTGTGCCGCTTACAACAAAGTTTTATTACTAACTTTTTCTCTAGGTTATATTGAAAACTGTGCTATAAAATATGTTCATCTCTAGGGTTAACTGAAGCTGTAAGTACTCACCACAATAACCATCCAACGAATGGGTACAAACTATCTAGCCCTGAAAGAGCTCAATGTGGTATCCGGTCGTCCTGGTGACAGAGGAAGAAAGACCAAGTGAAGATAAGCTTGGATGCATTTGTTATTTGTAATTCTCAATGGCTAGCATGAGGCAGAAATGATTGATGCTTCATTTAACTCGGTCAAACCCGGCTGATGACTCTGAGCCGTTTACTGTGCCAACCAAGAAGGTAAAGAAGATGAAGCTGCTTATATTTATGTAGATATTATAACATAAAATCGAAAATTGCAAAATGGCTATCCTAGCCATCTACAGAAATATATTTTTTCCTGTATTTTCAAAACAAAACTAAATAATGCATCTCAATTTTTTTTATTTTACGAGTTAATATATTTTTTCAAATATTCTGCCAAAAGAAATAAAAAACAAAGTAATGGCAATTTTTTCGAAATATTTTCCAAAAAAATTAAAAAAAAAGTAATGGATCAGTTTCTTTTTATTCTTCTTCTTCTTCTTAATTGGCGCGATAACCGCTTACGCGATTTTGGCCGAGCCTAACAAAGCGCGCCAGTCGTTTCTTTCTCGTGCTAACCGGCGCCAGTTGGACACACCAAGGGAAGCCAAGTCCTTCTCCACCTGATCTTTCCAACGCAGAGGAGGCCTTCCTCTTCCTCTACTACCACCAGCTGGTACCGCGTCGAATACTTTCAGAGCCGGAGCGTTTGTATCCATTCGGACGACGTGACCCAGCCAACGAAGCCGCTGAATCTTTATTCGCTGCGCTATGTCTATGTCGTCGTAAAGCTCATACAGCTCATCGTTCCATCGTCTGCGATATTCGCCGTTACCAACGAACACTCCAAGCGTCGCTTCATCGGATGTTGTCATCGTCCAAGCTTCTGCGCCATACGTTAGGACGGGCATGATGAGAGTCTTGTAGAGTGTTAGTTTTGTTCGTTGAAAGAGGACTTTACTGCTCAGTTGCCTACTTAGTCCAAAGTAGCACTTGTTGGCAAGAGAGATTCTACGTTGGATTTCAAGGCTGACATTGTTATCGGTGTTAATGCTGGTTCCTAAATAAACGAAGTCTTTTACAACCTCGAAATTATAACTGTCTACAGTGACGTGGGTGCCGATACGCGAGTGCGCCGACTGTTTGTTTGAAGACAGGAGGTACTTCTTTTTATTCAGCGAACTAAAATATTTTCTTAAGAATTTTACACAAATTAAAAAAAAAAAACGAAGTTATCGATTTTCTTCAAATATTTTAGGATTTTTTTTTTCATTCAGCGAACTGATATATTTTCTTTAAATATTCTACAAAAAGAAACTAACGAGCTGAAATATTTTCTAAAATATTTTCACGAAATTGAGAACCAATTTATGGATTTTTTTCAAATATTTTAAGAAAAAAACTTATTTAGCGAGCGTTGGGCTTTTAAATATGCAAAAATCGTGAAAATCGGTTGGAAAACAACAAAACCGTGTAATGTGAAGTGAGGCGGAACCCCCTCAAATTCCGAGCTGCCTTTGCTTTACTATAACTTTCAGTAAAATTGCTATAACTCGCTCAGTTTTACCCCGCTTGACCTAAAATTTCGGCAGGTTATTGCAAAAGCATTGGGCTTTGAAATATGCAAAAATCATGAAAATCGGTTGCAAACCAACAAAACCGTGTAATGTGAAATCAGGCGGAACACCCCCAAATTCCAGGCTGCATTGGCTTTACTAGAAGTTTCAGTAAAGTTGCTTTAACTCTCTCAATTTTTCCCGGATGGACCTGAAGTTTCGGCAGGTTATTGCAAAAGCGTTGGGCTTTTAAATATGCAAAAATCATTAAAATCGGTTTGTAGAACAACAAAACAGTGATGTGGCAAATGAGGTGGAACACCCTAAACAGTTGTAAAAATCGATTTTTGTAATTTGACTTTTTTGGAAGCAATCTTTGTAAGTTATTATAATTGACGACAATTAATATCGTTCGTCTTTCACAAAGTGTTAAAATAATTTGCCAACACAATTTGCATATTTATACATTTGTTTGCAAGATGCCCAAGCAAGTTTTAGCACAGAAAAAAGTGATGTATTGGGTGAAATATAAAGTTCTCAAAGTCTTTTCGCTTTATTTCGATAAAGAAATTAAAATATGTTGGTATAGTTTTCTTATGAAGATGGTGCTAAATACCCTTCTGACTAATCTTCAATTACTGAAAATTGGAATGAGTGCTCACATTCCAGTCTGACTCGATAATTTTCACGATTTTGTCAACATCACTATTTTCGACGGCCCTCAAGAACTTTTTAAAATGGCCGAAAATGTACCGAAATCAAGTTCTGAAATTGGTTTAATGGGCAAGACTATCTTATTATATACATATAAATAAAGGTCCATTATGCTAAATTTCAAGTAAATTAAGGGGGAGCCTGATTTATAAGGTCAAAAAAATTCAATTTTTTTTTTCGTTTTAAGCGATTCCTAATATATTTTAGAATATTCACACAAAGTTACAGAGCCTAATTCTCTATATTTCCGTAGATACAAAGCCAAAGGTAGGCGAGCGTTAGGTAGTTATGCTGTGACCGGACAGCTATAGTACCTACTTTATCTTCTTTGCTCGACTTTTCATTTTTATGATTTCTTTGAATTGGCGTACATGAATGAAAAAAAACTAATGAACATTTTGAAATGAATCATAGCTTGTTCCCTTCAGTTTTAAATTCTCTTCTATTTGAACTAACAAAATAGAGAAAAAAATTTTTCAAGATTTTTATACCAAGTTGAAGTGAATTTTTTTTAATAGAAAGGCATTTTTTTTCTTTAAAACCTCCAAAAAGTTGAAATTTTGGGATTTCTCTCAGTTTTCTTAGATCATCTAGAATAAAAAATTATGATAATTAGAAATCCATTTGAATTTTTTGCTTTAGATAATAATTACGAGCTGTATCTTGTACGCCAGTTGGAAACTCTAGCGTTGCAGCGCTCTACTAATTTCTATGTTAAACATTTTTTCAACTTATTTAAACCAGTACAAAAATTTTTTATACTTTTTAAATGTTCATTAAAAGATGGAAAAAACTTTGCAGTGCCAAATTAATTTTTTCCTTAAAAAAAAATCGCAAAGAGATGCAATTTTTAGACCTCATAAAACAGGCTCCCCCGTTAATTAAATTGCGGGTGTATACCTGTGGTGGAATCCTTGAAATTCGTTAGAAATCTGGTTACGGTGTTGTGTTTGTTTTTTGTTTTTGGTCTTGCATTGTCATGATGAATACAATACATTTTCAATTTGTCAATTCGCGCCGCTTTTCTTCAGCTGCATTGTTTAATTTCGTTAGTTGTTCAATGTAGACAACAGAATTGATCGTTCGGTAGGGTGGTGACAGTTGAAAGTGGACAATTCCTTCGTAATCCCACCAAACTGATAACAAAACCTTCTTTTGATGAGTATTTGCTTTTCATGTTGTTTGAGTTGCACCTGGTCTGCTCCACGATCTTTTCCGCTTGATATTGTTGTAAACAACCCATTTTTCATCGACAGTTATCAGTCGTTTTAAAAATAAATAACTTTAATTTTCATTACGTTTCTTTAGCAAATCACAGCTGTTAACGCGTTGCGTTAAATGCGTTTCTTTCAGTTCGTGAGGAACCCACGTATCGGGTTTTTGAACATAGCCAAAGTTGTTTTAAGTGATTTTCAATGCATGCATGTGATACATGAAACTTCTCTGCAATCTCATGGCTTGTACTGTGACGATCCGAATCAATTATTGCTTTGATTGGGGTGTCATTAGCTTCAACTGGACGACCAGTGCGTTTCTCATCTTTGAGTGCAAAATCACCAGAACGAAATTTGGCAAACCCATTTTGACACTGCCGTTCTTTTAAGGCTTCGTCACCATAAACAGCATATAACTTTTTATGAGCTTGCGATGCGGTTTTCCCTTTGCGGAAGTAAAAAAGCAAAATATGACGAAAATGTTCCTTTTGATTTTCCATTTTTCAACGAACGCCAAACGAAAACTACACAACCGATCAAAAAACTTTTTTACTGATTGACAACTGAATTGCCAACTATCAAATAACAAAATGTGTTTTACATTTGTACTACGTCTGCAAACCTAATAATTCAACTGAAGCCACCTATGAGTGAAATCCGGAATTACTTAGTTGCCAACCCAAATGTTTTAATAATTTTTGTTTGTTAATTTTTAAACAGCATTCGTTTTTTTGTGTTTTTATAAATTTTTTAGTTTTTATTTAATTTTTTTTTTTGTTTTCGTTAGTTTTATGCATTTTTTGTTTGAAATTTTTTTAATTTTTTCTTTATATATAATATATATTTTTTTAATTATTTAAATTTTTATTTTTATTTGTTTATTTCTTTTTTCGATATTTTTTTCGAAGTTTTTGTAACGCTTAGCAAATTTTTGATTCCCTTTTTTTATTTTTTATTTGTGAATTACTTTTTTGTTAGTTTTTAAACTGCAAAATAATTTTTTAGTTTTTATTTAAATTTTTTTAAGTTTTTTAGTTTTTTTTTGTTTAACATTTTTTTAATTTTTTTTGGGGTTTTTGGTTTTTACTTGAAATTTTTTTAATTTTTATTATTATTATTTTTTTTATTATCTTAATTTCTCCATTTTTCGTTCTACATAAAAGAAATATAGGTCCACCACGAAAAGTTTGCAGTAATATTTTGGGTTATCCTTTTTATTTTTGATTTATTTTTTTGTTAGTTTTTAAACTGCAAAATAATTTTTTAGTTTTTATTTAAACTTTTTTTTTAATTTTTAAAAATTTTTTTGTTTAACATTTTTTAAACTTTTTTTACGGTTTTTGGTTTTTACTTTAAATTTTTTTAATTTTTATTATTATTTTTTTTTTAATTATCTAAATTTTTCTTTTTTTTCGCTCTACATAAAAGAAATATAGGTCCATCACGAAAAGTGTGCAGTAATACATATTTTGGGTTCCCCTTTTCTATTTTTTATTTATTTTTTGATAGTTTTTAAACTGAAATACACAAAATATTTTTTTTAGTTTTATAAAGTTTTAACTTTATACAATTTTTTATTTAACATTTTTTCAATTTTTATTTTTTGATTTTTGTTTATTTGTAATTTTTTTGGCTTTCATCGAAGTTTTTTTATTGTTTTTTATTTATTTTACGTTTCTTGAAATCTTTAATTTTTTTAATCATTTTAATTTTTAACTTGCTGCTTTTAAATATCTACATAGTAGACGAAATTATAATGTGGACTAAAACCTGGAACATTAAACTGAACGAGAGCAAATCTGCATACGTTGACTTCACCAGTCATCGTCATCTTACTTATATTCCGGTGAAAATATCCTCCCTTACAGTACCCTATACTAATACTGCTAAATACTTGGGAATGACATTGGACACGAGGATAAATGGAATAAACATGTCAAAATAAAAGCTAACGAAATTGACATAAAATCAAAAAAGCGTAAATAGTTGATTGGCAGAAACTCTAAACTGTCAATTTAAAACAAATTACTTCTTTAGTATCATGCTTTAAAGCCAGTATGGACATATGGCGTTCAATTGTGGGCTCAGGGCCATGACCAATGCCCCTCGGTATATGAAGCATACCGATCTGCACAACGATCTATCGATGAAAAAGGTTGCCCTTAATACCTGTCTTTGCTGAAAAGTATGAAAAAAGGCTAGAAGAACACATAAACCCGGAAGCTTCAGTATTTAGAAAAGCCATATACCCACGAAGACTACGAAGAACGATTCCTTAGAGAAACTTAGTAACCAACGCGTTACACAATTTAAATAGTTCGTATGTTATCAATTAATTATACCGAAAAATATTACTTGTTAGCTTTGCTGGGTGTAATATTATGGCCGCCGTAGCCGAATGGGTTGGTGCCTGACTACCATTCGGAATTCACAGAAAGAACGTAGGCTCGAATCTCGGTGAAACACCAAAATTAAGAAAACATTTTTCTAAAAGCGGTCGCCCCTCGGCAGGGAATGGCAAACCTCCGAGTGTATTTCTGCCATGAAAAAGCTCCTCATAAAAATATTTGCCGTTCGGAGTCGGCTTGAAAGTGTAGGTCCCTCCATTTTTTGAGACAACATCACAGACCACAAATAGGAGGAGGAGCTCGGCCAAACACCCAAAACAAGGTGTACGCCAATTATATATATATATACATATATAATATTATGAAATATTCTGCTTTTTTTTGTTACATACATACATACTTTTATTTACTGGATCCCTTAGAAGTAAAGTTAAACCGTTTTTTTGTTTACTTTTTTTTCTAGGTATTTATTTCATTTTTTTCATATGTTTGGTATTTCATTAATTCATTTTTTTTCATCTGTGTTAGGCACTTCATATTATATGTACGTCGGTCTCTATGCCGATAAGGTGTAAGGCTTACTTTTTTAAATTTTTATAAATTTTCGCTAACATTCTTATGGTTTCTTTTAATCTGTTTGTAGGTATATATTTTATATTCCGGTCTCTAGGGCAGTAACGTAAGTAATTTTTTTTTTTAATTTTATAATTTGTTTTAAGATTTTCATTTAAAATATTTATTAGTCTGGTTTTTAGTTTTTAAATTAATTATTTTTTGAGTTTGGTTTTTATTTTATTATTACTTTGTAGGTATTTTATATTTCCGCCTCTATGCAGTAAGGCATACTCTTTTTTTAATTTTTATACATTTTTTAATAAATAAATATATATATATATAATTGGCGCGTACACCCTTTTTCGGTATTTGGCCGAGCTCCTCCTCCTATTTGTGGTGTGCGTCTTGATGTTGTTCCACATATGGAGTTTTGTTTAAATTTTTTTAACTTGTTGTTCTAGCTTTTATTTCATTTTTTCATTACTTCATTTTTTCCTTACTTAATTAATTTTTTTTTTCATATGCTAGTAGATACTTTATATATTGACCTGTGTATGGTATGATCTTTGGGGTCGGAAGAATAATTTACCTCAGAATAAAAGTGTTTTAAAATGCTTTATAAGTTCCAGGACTTGAAATAATAAGCTCCCTAGCGACAATTTGAAGCGCTTTTGTTGACTTTTTTTAAATTTCAGTAAACTTTCCTAATTGATATTAATGGATTTGTTTAAGGGGACAGATACTTGTAAACGGCCATATTTTCCCTGATTTTCATTAAAATTATTTCAAATGAAGAAGTCAGTATATTGTTTTTCAAAATTGGCATACATTTATACATTAAAGTAATAAAATTTTTTTTTTTTATATTATATTTTAATAATTTAAAATGGTGGATGTACACTCAATTTCTCCAGGAAGGTCGCAGCAGGGCTTCTCAATCGGCGGGCATTGTAGCATCGGCGTCAGTGACCTGAATACAAAAAACCAAAATTTTTTTTGTTTATTAATGTCATAATTTATATATGGATTAAAAACAAATGAAAAAAGAAATTCGCGGAATAAAATGCTAAAAAAAAGAATTTTGGGGCGAATTTTCCTACTATTTTTGCTACGAAAAAAAAATTTGTTCAAAAAATTTTCGAAAATTTGTAAATTCACATAGAAAGTAATATCATAAAAAAGATTTGTGCAGGGAGATCGGCCAATAACTTTTCGAGTTATCGTGTACGGCAATTCGAAAAATATAGTTTTGAGAAAAACGTGTCTAAAGTCGACAACAGAACCCTGCGCTCGAACGCACTATAATGATCTATAATGTAAGAAATACTTAAATTTACGTTCTAAAAATTGTTTGACGTATTAATACGGATTATATTAACATTTTATAAAAAAAAAAAATTTTTTTAAATTCGACAGATACCTCCCCTCAATCAATTGTTTTATAAAACGTATCTAAGAGGTTAAAAACGTCCCCTGTATGAAGTTTAGTTAAACTCGGGCGATTATTATTAATAGTCGTTTGCCATATTGGATCCGCCAACTTGAATTTGAAAAACTAAATTCCGATTCGTAATCAGAGACCTCAAGTACCCCTCTATAAGAAATTTAATTAAAATCGGACGATCATTTTTTAAAAGGCGTCCGCCACATTGGATCTCGTATATATTGCACTTTGAAAGACTAGCTTCAGATTCGTAATCAGCGATCACAGAAACCCGTCCATTTTCATTAAAATAGATCAATGGGTTGATATTTTCGCCAACCTATCCCTTTCCGACCGTGTACGCACAATTGTGCGTGTAAGTTTAAATCCTAATATTTCCGAAAATATTTGCGCTAGTGCAATTTAACATGATATACACAATTGTGCGAGCTATTTTCTTCATAAAAACACAACGAATAGTTATTGGTGTCCGTAATTTTTCACGAATTTCGCTATTTTGATGTTTCATTTCAATCTTTTGCAAAAATGAATCGAAAGAGAAAGTTAGAAAAATTATTTAAATTGTGTAAACCGAGAAATTTATATTTAAAAAATGTGTTATCATAATAATAATAAAAGAAGATTTAATTAAAAAGTGAAATTAAGTGTATTTTTGTGACGGTAATTAATGAACAGCCAGTTTAGTTTGAAGTGACACAATTGTGCGTGTTAGGACTTGTTTAACGAAATATTTGTTTTTTTTTTTCAATCAGAGCAATTGACTGCAGACGAAATATTGGGTGCACTATTAGACTCGGATTTGGAGGACTTTAGTAGAGATGATGATCTTCGATATGCTACTTGGGAGTTACCTGGCGCGCACAGTGAATCTGCAAATGATGAAAGGGATGACAGTGACGAAGGGAATGGCGAAGGTACTGAGGAACCACCAAATGAAAACAGCAATCGCAGCGAAATTTGGAGGAAAAGACCATTTCAAATAAATCTGGAAGAGACTGCTTCCATTTCTGTGGAAGTTAACATAGATGTGGAGTCCCATAAATACTATTTTTATAAATATTTTAATGACGCCTTTTTCAAACGCGTTGCGGAATACACAAACAGATACCATATGTTTTCGAAAGGAAAACCACTGGGGACTACAATTGGTGAAATAAAGAATTTCTTTGGCATAAATATTACGATGGGCTGCATACGTTATCTAAAATTGCGCATGAACTGGGAGACCAAAACGTTGCTGATACAATGTCCGGTGATCGGTTTTTTCTTTTGCGAATGTGCCTCCATGTTATGGCCAAAAATGAAGTGACAGATGCAGGGAAACAATCAAATGTTTTTTTGGAGGATTAATCAATTAATTGAAGCTGTAAGATCGGCATGTCGGATCATTCCTAGAAAGCCAAGAGATAATTATTCCATAGATGAGCAAACCCATTTACTGGTCGTTGCCCCGTGAGACAAAGCCTTCCTAACAAACCTAGAGGAGTGGGATTAAAGAACAAAGTATTAACGACATCTGAAGGGCTGGTACTCGATTTTGAAATCTACCAAGGAAAGACGACACCACTTTCCAATACGAGCTTAGGCGTAGGTCCAGCCTTCGTTTTACGTTTGGTTGAAACACTTCCAAAAGGTTCAAAAGTGTTTTTTGACCGATACTTTACGACACTACAACTCCTTCAGGTTTTACTAAACTTACTGGTATTTATGCTACAGGGACTATAATGAAGAACAGAATAAAAAGAAGGATAATATTGTCGTGGTCCAGTGGAAGGATTCTAAAGCGGTAATCTTGGCATCATCAGCTTATGGTTGCGGGCCCGTTTCCAATGTAAAACGCTGGAAAAAAAGGAATAGAGGTATGCTGAAGTACCGGCTCCAAGTCTATGGGAGGGGTAGATATATGTGATCAATTATTGGAGGCATACCGTTCGTTTTTCAAAACTCGTAAGTGGACGTTGAAAGTATTCATTCATTTTATTGATCTTGCATGCTTCAACTCTTGGCTAAAGTACAGAGAACCTTCAAAAATAAATTCGAAATCTCGAGCGGATTCTCATGACTTACTAAGTTTTAGATTAGTATTAGCTGAGCAACTGATAGCTGTTACGAAAAGGCTACGTGAAGAGTATATCTCCGATACCGAAGAAGAAGAAACTCCAAGTGTATCTAAAAAATATCGACCATCTGAACAGCCATGCATTGATAAGAGGCGTAATAGGTACAATCATATACCAGAGGAGCCTGATTTGTCATCAGCAAGATGTTGGAGGCGTGTTCGTTGTAAATCCCGCACACGGTTATTTTGTACCAAATGTAAAGTTTATTTGTGTTTAAATAAAAGACAAAATTGTTTTGCGAAATATCATACAGAAAAATAATAAAAGTGCCTAATAAAAATAAAATAAATTAACATTTCCAGCAACGTGCATTTGTATTTATTTATAGATTTTTATTTGTATTCAGGCCGAATCGCAACAATTGTGCGTATCCTGGAAATAAAGGATACACAGAAGATTCGGCGAAATAAACTTTTTAGCTATTTTCTACACTGACCAAAGTGATAGGGACCAAAAATGCATACCAATTGGTTGGCTAGATTTGCCATAGGTCGGAAAGGGCTATAGAGCTTCTGACTCATAGTGCGTAGAGCATATCTGATACGAATCGCTGAAACCACCACCACTTTGTTAATGCATTCTTCACTGTATTTTGTCCACAAACAGCACTCATTTTTTTTTTGTTTTTTGTGCCACCTGCTCCGTTATTTAACATTTGTCATAGTAGCACTGAGGGGTATCGAATTTTCTCTTTTTTGCCTTAAGTGTTAAGCGTTGGAACACCGAAACTGGTAAAGTGTTTTTCTTTAAAGCGCAAAGTCAACTTTAAATCATTATCAAGTAGAAGTCGATGCAATGTAGACCTCATACAATTTCGACTCACAGATATTTAGCGTAAAACATTCAGAACTTTTTATATCCCCTCATTTGTAGACTTACAGAAGCACATAGATATATACGTTTATTTATACGTGAATTTTATAGATTTAACTTTAGTGTGTTGTTGAATTTTAAAAGCAAATCTTAAATTACCTGCTCGTTAGTAGAAAATACACTTCCAATCAGAAAGCATAAAATTACTACGCCCCAGGTTTGAATTTGTTTTGCGTAATTGCAATAAAATAATTTAATTTATTTGTATGGGTTTGTGTGTATTTACTTGTATGTGTGCGTGCTTATTTTTACATCCCAAGTGAATAATTGTGCAAATATGAGCATCAAAGTGAAAACAAATATGTGTATGTATGTATGTATGTATATTAAACCGATTAAATAGCCAGTATCCATTTGAAGTGTGTGAAATGGTAGAATCTTAGTTAGTTTGTGGAAGAATTTCGTCCTGCAGCAATTTACGACTTTAAGTGTGTAAAAGTAAATATTTGACGATATTTTGCATATTTTTACAATTACAAATGTATGTGTGTTCTACTACCTGCCCTGCAGGTAAAAGCCAACATTGGAGACATTCTAATTCAGATACTAGTAATTGATGGAAGAAATTATACTACAAGGTGGCGCAAAATTAATCACCCTATCGAAAGATTGATAATTTTTGCAAATGGCGCCGTACATCAATTATATTTCACACTTCTGAACTAAACATCTGCAGTGAACAAACAGACAAGCAGTGAAGCAATGGCACCCCGCATCAAAAGTCAGTAAGCTTAAGAAGATTAGAACCGATTTATAATAGCAGCTCAGTTTATGATTTAAAATGTGAAGAGAAATAAATGTTAACCCTCGGTAATGTGCAAAACAAATTGCAGAAAAATAGTTTTGATTAAGATTTGGCGGCAAGTCGATTAAATCTTGTTTTCTGCTGAGCTCTACAGAAATTGAATTAACGTGAATGAAAAGCTGGTGCCGAAAACGGTCCTATAATGGTGTATATTCTCTTCGATCACAAAAAAGTCAAGGGTTAAGGTTACCTTCGACGGATTTCTGCCATAAGAAGTCTGCTTCAGCATTCTATTGGCAAAGGACTTAAGAGGTTAGGCCACTGTAGAATTTCGAAAAAAGCGATTATTTTATTATTGAAATTGTTACTTTAGAGCTTCTAGAATATGGAGCTGGTATCGCAGATTAACGGTAAAAAATTGTATGTAGTTGAATTTATCATATTTTGAATCGAATTAAAATCAAATTGAAACTTGCGAAATGCGATTATCTCAAAATACTATTTTTTGCATCGGCACGCAGCATAACTCGATGAGTTTTTAAGATTTCTCTTTGAAATTTTGTACACATATTCAGGACATCATTGCGCCGTGAAACACGTACTGAATTTTCGATAAGTCACTTAGAAAAATTTTCATAAATAAATTAAGAGTCACTTTTTTAGTCGAAAATTCAATCTTTTATTTCAACATCCACCAAATACCGAAAAATGAATATTTTTAAAATTCCGTAAGTGTTTCACGAGCTATACTCATGCAGATTAAAAAAAACATTTTTTATTTTGTTCCAGATGAAAATTTGCATCAGTTATCCTGCGTGCCGCGGAGCCTTCTAAAATTTGCATGTTACCGGAGAACAGCTACATCACCGTCATTTTTAAATATTTTTTAATAAAAATTTGTTTGGTTCATCTTCAATACATAGACTATAACATACTAAAACCAATTTTATATATGACCTTCCCTTCCTTTAAAAAAAAATCGTCAGAAATACATTTAAAAACATGCTGAGCTTCAATAAAATAATTGAGTACATAATACGAGTAGACGAGACCTACGCAAAGAATAGCCTCAAGGAAAATACAAATTTATATAGGCTTCAATTTCTACTTCAGTAACCTTTCTTTTTGAGGAATGCCAGACCGGCATATCAACCATTTCACCTAACCTTTTATAGAATACCAAAATAAATGTGAATATGCATTTTAATCAAAGCATTTTCTTTCCAAATTCGTAATAAGCTCTATCAGCACCAAATTTAATAAGATTTTTTTTTTTTGGCGGCCGCTGTAGCCGGTCGTGCGTGATTACCATTCGGAGTTGTTGTTGTTGTTGAAGTGGTTGAGTATTTCCACTAGAATAATCCTAATTAGTCACCAGCACCGTTTTACTACCACTGTCCTTGTGTGATGATGTTTGTTTTTTTTGTTTTTTGTTCTAAGTCAGATCCATTTAATGAAGTCCAAGTATAGCAGCAAATTCTTTATCTCGATGTCTGAGAACTCAATAATTTGCTGTAAGAAGGCTTACCGAAAGAGCGGAGCGGAGTCGTACCCTAGCTAGCCCTGGACATTCACATAAGTAGTGGAAAAGACTTTCCTTCACCTTACTTTCCAATGACCGACCTTTAAGGGTTGCAGTGATGCGTGAGATGTTTGGTCGATAGCATCCTAACAGGTAATTCGTCCTTTGGAATTTGTAAGACGGCTATTTGTTTTTTGTTGTAATACATGTAGTTAATGGCTTCCACTTTTTTTCGGCTAAAGCATAGTAGTGTGAAGCAATGGATGCTTTTAATGTGTTGAGTGGGGTGGAGACTGTCACTGCCTCTGCTATTTCTAGTGCCGAACCTTTTCCTGCTAGCTCATCCGCTACCTCATTATCTCGTATGTTCCTATGACCGGGAACCCATATCAGAGTGGTTTCAAGCCAATGACTAAGCAATTCGGAGTGCGTAAGTTCGAATCTCCGCGAAACAACAGAATGAAGAAAAAGTTGTTTCTAATAGCGGTCGCCCCTCGGCAGGCGATGCCAAACCAGCTCTGCAAGATTTCTAAGTACGATTTTGAAGCTGAGCCCCCATATTTGAACTCCATAGGTCCATATTGGTTTGAGTATTGCTTGGTATATAATTATTTTATTGTTTAGCAACAACGCTAATTTTTGGCCAAGTAACCAATTGGCGTATGTTGACGATATTGATATTGTCGGCTTGAACAACCGCGCCGTATCGTACTCCAGTCTGAAGAAGTAAGTAGAAAAAGTGGGGCTTATGGTGAATGAAAGTAAAACAAAGTGCCTTGTGTCAACATGCAAAGAGTCCTCGCGTCTTGGACAACAGTCACTGTTGGCAACCGCGAATTTGCAGCTTATCTAGGAACCAGTGTTAAAAGCCAGAACGACGTCAGCCAACAGATTAAACGAAGGATATCTCTTGAAAACAGGTGTTACTTCAGGCTCAGTGGGCAATTGAGAAGTAGAGCCCTCTCCCCAAAAACGAAAGTAGTGCTGTACAAAAGCCTTATCATCTCTGTCTTTGCACATATATGGCGCAGAAGCTTGGGCGCTGACGCCAACTGGTGAGAGAGTACTGGGAGCGTTCGAGAGGAAAATTCTCCGGCACGGCAATCCTTCGAGAGGGAATCCATTGGTGAACGACTAGGAAGAGGAAGACCCCATCTCTGTTAGGGAGCTAAAATGAGGCATAACCTAGCAGCACTTGGTGTCACCAATTGGCGCCAGCAAGCATGGAACCGAGCTATGTTTTTATATTCGGCCAAAACCGACAAGCGGTTGTAGTGTAAGTAAGTAACAAATACAATGAACGTAGTTTAAGTCCGAGGTGCATCCGCTTTATAAATATGTGAAATCGCCATGAGAAACGCCTATCTAGCAGAATACCTAAGTATATAACAATATCGCAAGACCCGTTGCGAAGAGTGAAGGTTATTTGCATGGCTTTGTTTTCGTCTGCTTTTGAACGCCAATTTTTCAACCAGGTGCAGATATTATCGCGATTTCCTCGTAGTTTAAAGGAAGCAGATGAGGCAATGATTACTCTTAGCCATTACAACAGTATCATCTGCATATGTGGCAGTGTATGTGTTCATGGACAAAGAAATACCGACTGTACACAGAGTGTCCCCCCAGCGGTGCAGGGGTTAGAATATGCCCGAGGTAAGGTATGCCTGTCGTAAAAGGCGACTAAAATCTAGGTTTGCCAGTGCCTGAGTAGTATGGGTGCTCAACTGGCAGAGTCTTCGGGTTCGATGTCTTACCGGAGACCTTAACTCGGTACCACGGGGAACAGGAGCCCTCAGAGTTCGCTCTGACCTGTTCTTGGGAACGGCCCTTCGGGGAGGTTTTCGTGGTGGCTGTGGTTGAGACCTAAAGCGCGGGTAGAGCTTTAGCTCGATGTAGAGTTGCATTGTAACCAGGTGCCGGGACCTTCAGAACGGCAGAGGTTTGGGTAGGCCTCGAGCCCTACCAAGGTGGTTAGTGTGTCCATGCCACACTGCCAATTGGTATCCTTAAATGCTTCGGCATCTTTGGGGCGCTGATCAACGCATTGTATTGATCCGTGTGCCTTTGGGTACCGTGGGTTAGGGCTGTCGCCAGCAGGAACTCACGTAAAAAACACTAGACGCTGTACACAGAGTGTAAAATACAGAATTTAGGGCGCTTCCGTGTGGTACACCTGCATTTGCTGGGTGAGGTGGGTGGCTTCATCATTTACTTTGACAAGAAAATGCTTATTCTGAAGATATGGTTTTAAGAGCGGGTTAAGAGTTTGTATAATAGGCCTTCATGCCAGACCTTATTAGAAGCCTGCGTGATATCTAGAAAAACTGCAACACAATATTCCTTCTTCCCGAGTGCTTCTCTAGCAAAATTAAATACTCATCTGCTCAGTGCAGTGATGTCTGCGAAAACCAAATTGATGTGTGGATATAAGGTTCCTCTGTGCAATTATCGGTTAAAGGCTTTTCAGCAACAGTTTTTCGTGAAGTTTTAAAATTACAGGCTTATCGTTTTAAAATTACAGGCTTATCGGCCTCAGACCATATTCTGAGGTTTCCCAGGCTGGATCGACTCTGCGAGCGACTTTTCATTGAATGGGAAAGTATTATTTTTTAATCATCGTATTAAATATAAAAGAGGTGAACTTGTTTTTTGGTACTTGAAAAACTGGTTGTTTTAGACAAACATATTGGACTAGAATTTTTTTTTTCTAGTGAAAAGATTTTTTTGACTAGATATTTTAACTGGTATTCAATTGATGCATGGACAGGCACTTAATATTTCGGAGGATGTCCATCTTCTTCTTCCTGACTGGTGCAATAACCGCTTAATCGATTTTGACCGAGCTTAACAAATCCCGCCAGTCGTTGCTTTCTCGTGCTAACCGGCGACAGTCGGACACACCAGGTGAAGTCAAATCCTTCTCCACTTGATGCTCTGCTACCACCAGCTGGTACCGCATCGAATACTTTCAAAGCCGGAGCGTTTGTGCCCATTCTTCTCCATCGTCTACGATACTCGCTGTCGCCTAAAAAAATAAAACATGAACTGGTGGTGCTGGGCAGTGCACTGGTAGTATTCTACAAGTATCTCACAATTATTATTTTTCCCTGCAGGGTATTGACTCTGTGCACTCGTATGCGTGTGTGTGTGTGCGCTTGGTTGTGAATTCCTAACTCTATTTATTACATAAATTTAAAGCTGCATCTGCACAAATAAAGAATATGCACTCACCTGCCACAACATACGAGTAAATTGAAAGACAGCAAGCATAGTTGAGTGTAGAGCAGAAAGACAGAAAGACAGAAAGACGAAACAGAAGCCACCGAAGCAGACGTAAAGACATTATATGAATACACATAGTACACAAATACATGCATGCATATGGTTTTTAAGAAGTGAGTATGTATGTACCTTTAAGTGTGTGTGTGTGTGAGTTTGTGTTACTTTATGCATGCCATACATACATATGTCTTATGCAGCTGTTAACCTGACGTCAACATCAAAACACATTTTGCACAGTATTCTAAATACTATCAAGGATTTGTCGCACACGCATACACACATATGTTTATTTGCAATAAATGCAATTTACTTCAAAATTTTTATTTAAATAAATGTATGCATTGTTAGGAGCACAAGCCATGGTACCGACGTACTTATTTAAGCACCTTTATGAGCAAAATTTAGCTATGAAAATGTTTTATGAGTTCATACCTCAGAATGTGGCATTACATTATTATAGAAGTATGTATACGAGTATGTTGTATGTGCAAGTAATGCGAATTCAAAATAAATTTCCCACGAAATTCGGTACAACATTCCTTTCGCATTTCAAATGGTGCTTTATGACTTCGAAAATTATATCACAAAAGAATTTGTCTGCGAAAATTTTTCTTAACACTCGATTTGCGAATTTTTGTGCCAAACTGCAATTTTCAATTTGGAAAAAATAAATAAAAATGTCTGCTTATTTGCTTAACTCAAGCATTTCTCAAACGACTCATTTAAAATGTTATATATATACAAGGTGGCGCAAAATTAGTCATTCAATTTTGTTTTTTATATAATAAAAAAATATTTTAAGTAATGCAAATCTTTATTTTGACCTTCACGCGCTCCATTGCTTGGCTGTTTGTATACTGAAACTAAATGTCAAATACGACTGACGTACGACGCCATTTGCAAAAATTATAAATCTTCCGATGGACTGATTAATTTTGCGCCACTTTATACATATACTAGGCCCACTTCGCTGGGCACACTAAAATAGAATAGATATGGTTTAGAACAGAAAATATATGATTTTCATATTATTTATTTCTTTATTCTTTATTCAAGCGCTTTGGCATAAACAATATTTTTTGTTTTTCTATTTGTTTTTGAGTAAATATAAAATATAAATTGAAAATCAGGAAAAAAAAAGATTGTTTTTAAATTTCAAATCAATGCATATGAATAAACAATCGTCTTTTTTCCAGATCATCCATGAATTTGTCGTTTCAATTTATATGTTTTATTAAGCATTGGAGCTTTTTCAACCATTGTCCATTTATATTTTTCAAAAAAAAAAAACGAAAAAAAATTTTTTTTCCACGAACACATAATTTCATTTGGATTTCACATTAAATTCTCAAATTTCGTAAGAAATTATTCACTGTTCCAAAATCCACTCCAAAAAAAAAACACAAACAATTTTTACATGTTGCACTTACGTTTTTTCCTTATGGCATCCAAATCAGAAAGAAATATTGACACATTGTAACTTACACTGTCAATTTGACAGTTCAGTTCCGCCCCAAGCGTTAAAAAAGTAAGCGACATTATGGCTGGCTCAAAAGAACGCTGTACCCGTTGCCAACGCTCCGAATTACAACCAAACTTTACGAAACCCATTTTCAATACTTACTTAACAATGTGCGTAAGTTTGGTTTAATTCGGTGCAAAGACACGGCGGGTCCACGTTTTGGCATATATTTCTAGACCCTAGTCATCAATAGGTATGAAAATTACCCCGTATTAAAGCACTTATAGACAGCTTTTATTTGATACCCATATTGTACATACACAACCAAAGGTTACCCGGGTCCACGTTTTGACCTATATCTCGAGACCCCAGTCACGGAGCGGCATGAAAAATACTCTGTACTAAAGCATTCACCAACAGCTTCAATTTGATATCCATATTGTACAAACACATTCTAGGGTCCACGTTTTGGTCTCTATCTCGAGACCCTAGTCACGGAGCGGCATAAAAAATACTCTGGACTAAAGCATTCACCAACAGCTTCCATTTGATACCCATATTGTATATACACATCCGAAGGTTACCCGGGTCCACGTTTTGACCTATATCTCGAGCCCTATTTCCAAAATAAAATATAATCCATGTTACTCGTGGATGATGTAGCTTTCGAATGGTGAAAGAATTTTTAAAATCGGTCCAGTAGTTTTTGAGCCTATTCATTACAACCAAACAAACAAACAAACAAAGTTTTCCTCTTTATAATATTAGTATAGAAATATAGATATACATACATATATATATATAACCTCCACTTACACCCGTTGCTTTGGGTTTGTCCGAGCTCTTCTTCGTATTTGTGCTGCCCACGGGCTGCGATCGGTATCTAGTTTCTCCACAAAGCATGTAAACTTTGCATAGCCCAACAAATAAAAGTCCAAATGGTGTAATATTACATGATCTTGGGGGCCAATTCACTGGTCCGAGACGAGAGATAAATTGCTCACAGAAACGACGACGACGTAAATTTATTGTTTCACGGGCTGTATGGCAAGTAGCGTCAGCGTCTTGTTGGAGCCAAATGTTGTGAAGATCACAGTCTTTAATTTCCGGCATAAAAAAATCGGTTATTACGGCGCAAGAGCGGTGCCAGTATCGTCTTTGAAGAAATATGAGCCGAAGATTCCTCCAGACCATACCAAACGATTGTTTTCTTGGATGTAATGGCTGTTCTTTAGCCCAAATGCGGCAACATTTGCATATTGATGTAGCTACAAAGCCAAAAGTGGGTCTCATCGCGTGGGCCTGAGCGCACGATGAACACTTTTCACGAGTGTCGAGTTTCATAATACAATTGTACGATTTTTAAACGTTGTTGAGGCGTCAATCTTTTCATGATGAAATGAATATTGAAAAAAATTATGTATTTAGTTTGACAGCAGTCCCGCGTTATGTGTCAAAAAAAAAACTTTTGGAAAAAGTACATCCAATCTGATCACCCTTTTGTAGTTACGCACCAACCGGTTCGACTTAAAACAGTCGGTAGTTTAAAATTTATTTTCACCTAACCTAAATACTGGCGAGACATGAACACTTCAAATCATAGTTATATAGGCCTAAGCATGAGAATGATGCTTACACGCCGGAAATGTCTTTTTGTTTGACCGCAGTTTGCAAAAGAAAGAGACGACTCACGCATTCAGGTGGTATTGCCACTAAAGATAAAAGGCTGGGGGCTGCTTCAGTCAATCGAAAACTGGCCCATTCAATCTTCAACCCATGTTCAATGGCAAACGCATCTTAACAAAGTTGCTTAGTGCGGAACAGCTCCGCAAGACTTCATAGAAATGCAGTAGGCCGCTCCGCCTCCGCGAAGTAATACCTAACGATAGTTCCACGAAAGAAGGCAAACGGAGCAGGGGTGTGTTTTTCGTGCATTACAGCGAAAGACAGACTTTCTCAGACTTTTGGGTTTTAATGATTTGTGTCACCTCTGCAGGAACAAAAATAAAAATAAAAAAACAACAATAAACGGTGTAGGAATAAACACAAAGAAGAAGACTTGTACTTGAAGATGGTGTGCATTTTTTGTTTTTTAGAAAAAAATATTATAATAAATAAAAAATAAAATTTGGGGTTTTGAACATCTTCTTCTTCCTGATTGGCATGATAACCACTTTAGGCGATTTTGGCAGAGTTTAACAAAGCGTGCCAGTCATACCAAGTGGTTCCAGTTGGTTACAATCATGTCCTTCTCCACCTGATCTTTCCAAAGCATAAGAGCTCTTCCTCTTTCGCTACTACCACCAGGTAGTGCCGCATTGAATACTTTAAGACCCGTAGCATTTGTATTCATTCGGACGTCATGACCCAGTCCACGAAGTCGCTGGATCTTTGTTCGCTGCGCTAAGTATGTCTATATCGCCGTAAAGCTCATACAGCTCATTTTACCATCGTCTGCGATGCTCGCCGTCGTCAATGCGTAAAATTTCAAAAATCTTCCGCAGAGTCTTTCTCTCAAACACTCCAAGGGACGCCTCATCGGATGTTGTCATCGTCCAAGCTTCTGCATCGAACAAGAGGATGGACATGATGAGATCCTTATAGAGTGTTAGTTTTGTTCGTTCTTACAAAACTCGAAGTCATAACTGGTAACAGATACGTGGCTGCCCATACGCGAGAGCGCCGACTGTTTGTTTGATGACAGGAGCTACTTCGCCTTGCCCTTATCCAGCCTACAAAATGCACAACTGACAGCACGATTGTTAAGAGCGATGATGCGAATAGCACCGTCATATGCCAACAATTGTGCGTCATTAAAATAAATTGTGCCAAAACGATTAAGTTCTGCGGCTCGCACAATCTTTTCTCGCATCAGATTAAAGAAATCTCACGAGAGCGAGTCTGCCTACATGAAACCTCGTATGGTGTTTTGGACTATTTGGTTAAAATATCACTGAAGCTTGAGCCATAGCAGAATGTATGACCCCTTGAAAAAATATATCCAAGCTTTTGGTAAAATTGTTTCGCTTTATTTTGTGAGCTCGTTTAGTTTACCAATGCCAGTTGCATTTAATTGTGAATCCACTGTTGCATAAAAAATATGTGGATTTGTTCTTTTTTTTTGTTTTTGTTCTTTTTTTTTTTGTTTTTGTATTGTTATGAACATTTTTTCAAAATTTTTTTTTTTTAATTTTTCACTTTTTACTTTAGAAGTGCACATTTTGATGAGGATTTAGTGTATATGAACATTTCTACGAAATCTTATCCAAATGATAAAAAAACTTATAACTTGACTTATACTTAAATATAACTTATCATAGCGAAAATTATATTCATGCATTTTGCGAATGTCGACTGGCAGTAGAATCGACTCTTGTCCATTGAGTTGATTGAAGTCTATCCTTACTCATTGAAATTGTAAACAGCTGAGTCACTTTGCTAACATTTTTGGGGAATTTGATTTACTTTTTATTACTTTGAAATAAATATTTTTTTTCAACAAAAATGGATAATATTGAGTGATGAGAGTGAAGATGAAAGTGGTAGTCTGGCGGGGTTGGCGAAATTTAGAAGGGAATTAAGATACGTATACATCCAATCCTTTGGAGCACATGTATGTGATTTTGAATAATAAATTGCGTTTGAACGAGTTAAAAAATATTTTTATATTGTGCGATATTTTAATTTATAATTATCTTAGTCTTGATTAATCGAAATTTATTATCAGTATGAAATTTTGTATGAATTTTGTTTTTAAAGCCCTAAATGACTAAGAATTGAATGTCCTATAAATGACTTAGTGCAATAAAGAACTATAGTGATGGCTTGAAACAATAACTTTAATGCAATAATTCATGAACATTTATTAATTATTTTTAAAAAGTAATCCATTTTTATCATTTTTTTCTGGTTTTTAAAAATGTTCATGATAAACTGGAGGGATCTATGGTAGTAACACATAATATCCTTATCTCTTTTTTTCCGTTACTGGTCTAAGAGTGGTGCATAATGGAAATAATTTAATATTTTCGTATATTTTTGGTCTTAATCTTTTCGGTTAAAGGTCCAAAACGTTGAATTTAGAATCATCTAAAGAAGTTTTGTAAAACATTTTAAAAGGTTAATTTTTCAAGAAACGCATCCATTGAATTTTCAGCCAAGAGACATTTCGGCCGCGGTATTTTTTCCTTTTTTTGTTATTGATTCTTCTAGTGATTTCGTCGATATAAAATTCGGGGTTATATAAGTAATTTGTTTTCTTTTTTTTTTCATTTTTATCAAACCGAAATCTCGGTCATTTGGTAAAACAGAATGACCCTATGCCAAAAATGTGTGATTTACCGTTTCAATATTAATATTATTTCACTGAAGCCATTTTCATCCGTGTTAATGCTACTTTAATGTTACGATTTTGGCCTGAACACGCATCACTATAAGCTATCGTATTACGTGTTTTTGAGTAGTTATAATATCCTCCATATGTGCACCTCTTGATGCTATGGTTTCATCCCATACATACATCTTGACGTTGTCATTATGGAAATTATGGAAGCCCAAGTTATAAACGTACATATTTCGCTTATAATAGAATAACGAAACAGACAGTTTAGGTAACGGAAGTGCTTTTTGTAAATCAAACGAAACCACAGCATTCGCTGGAAATTTTTTCTGGCTTATTTCTGATTCTCTGCAAGACATTTTCTAGCTCTTTCGGCATTTTGTAAATGCACATCGTGACTTTCTCTAAGATATAATTTCTCTTCCGCATTATTGCATGCTTAGATTTTTCCATTCAGAAAATCGCATTTTTGGCATGTGTCTTTTCGAGAAGCATGGAAATTTAAGTTAAAATAAAGTATTAAATATTTTCCTGTAGATTCATTCCTTAACAAAGGATTGGTTCTTCTTCTCACATTTCTCTATACATTTTACAAATGTCTAGGTCAGGACTCAAATATTCTCAACAAGGAGTGTGACGAGCTCTGATACAGTGGCTCAACTTTTATCTTCATTTCATCTGTTGGTGTTTTCGTTATCATTTATTTTACCAGCCTACCATGTCGTTTAGAAACACATCAAAGAGGTTCACGCGTTATTTTCAAGTTATGTTTATATCTAATTTCTTCAAGTTTTTTACTTCGACCACTTAATAAAAGTGTCCTCACAACAAGAGATATAAACATATATGCAGATAGCCAATCGGCCCTGAAAGCTTTAAAATTGCCTAATATTAACTCGAAGATAGTAAAAGAATGTATCAACGTTTTGACAGAACTATCACAGTACTTTGTAATAAACCTGCTCTGGGTGCCGGGTCATAGAGACATAGAAGGCAACTGCAAAGCAGACGAACTAGCGGGATTGGGTACCACATTATCGATTCAACCAGACAAAGCGAACATACCTATACCTTTAGCAACTTGTAAGATGATTATAGATAAACACACTATCAGTGCTGCCAGCAGGCTATGGTCTCAGTCCCTGACCTGTGCAACTAGTAGAATGACGTGGCCAGAATGAAACATGGGGCGCACAAACCGATTGTTGAAGCTGAACAGGAAGACCATGAGAAATCTTCTTGAGGTTCTAACAGGGCATTGTCTGATTGGCAGGCATGCCAGCAGACTGGGAGCGCCCTATAACGACTATTGCAGAAGCTGTACGGACATTGAAGAAGAAGAAACTATAGAACACTTGCTATGTGGGTGCTTGGCTCTGGATAGAAGAAGGTTCATTATTTTAGTAAAAATTTCTCTGAATAACTTGGCAGAAGTAGCCAATATAAAAATAACAAGCCTTGTTAGATATATTAAAGTCACAGGTTGGTTCAATCAGGACAATGTAGAGTGAGTAGAGGGGACAGCCCCGGTGGTATCACAATGGGTCTACAGCAGGCCTCGGTGTGTCCACCGACAACCACTATACCTACCTACCTATTTATTTTATTTTATTTACTTAATCGTTTTATTTTATTTATTTTTGTTAGAGGTCTATGATAATGCAATGAAATGTCGGTATATCAACGAAAGATATCCTGGAGCAACAAACTATTCGGGACCAGGGGCACAAGTTGTTTTTTAGTTCTTTAATACACAAATTCATTTAATTTAATTTCATTAATTTTTTAGAAATTTAAATTTATAAATGGCTCACTTTTTTCCATTATTTTACTACTCCGCCGTTACTTTCAACGACTACAAATTATTGTAGAATCGCTTATTGAAAACTGTGCACTGATTTATCGAGCGATCAAGACTCACAATAGCATCGAAAATCGATAATCACTCAATATTTGTTTATCGTTCACCAATCGAAATTCGCATTATTTCCTACGATTTTGCGTAAGTTTTGGATGCAATATAAGCTGCTTCAAATTAGAGGTACGATTTCACCATCATCACTAGTACTTTATCATCATCACCAAAACATATACATTATGCTAAGTTGCACATTGGAAAATATTATGGCAAAGTTATTTAACAAATCTTGAAGATGTTCTACCGTTTCCATTGCGGCTAAAGCTCTGGCTCAGTGCCATCCATAAAGTACTTTGTACTTGCAACTAAATATTACTTCTCTAACTGTTTATTTGCCGGCTTAAACTTTTGAATGTTGAGTTGAATTGAGTTGAGTTGTTGTTTTTGTGAAATCATACATACATACGTCTATTACCAAGATTAAAATACTCGCATCTACATCAACGCACCTCAACGCCAACATTCAACATTCAACATTTACTGATTGCAATAGTCTTTTTCTCAACCACAGCACGCAAACTGTGGTAAAAACAGCCGCTGGGACTGAAAGTGTTGCCAGAACTCTGTTCTTACTTCAGCTTCTTTAGGGCTAAACTGACAACGAAGCAAAATTCTTTAACGAGTACCTTCAAGTGTCAGAGAAGAGAAAAATGAGAATTAAAAGTGAAAATGTGTTGCAATAAAACGAAAAATGTGTAAGCTAAAAAACAACATGAGTACAGTATTCTACAAAAATATATCACTTTGTGGTTTTTAAAAATTATATTTGAATTTTTCATGCAAACTTTTATCTGGGTGCAGTGGTACCCCATTGTGGTTTTTTTGGAATTGCAGTTAACGCTGCGCAACTATAGGTCAGGTTTGGTTATGGTGGCTCTCAGTCTGCCTGAGAATATAGAGTGGAGTTTAATACTATTTTTTCGATCATAAATCTGCCGCTTTAATTTTCGATGTGTTGAAACCACATTGGCTCTCTGATAAACAATGAAAAATTGTTAATAATTGCATATACCCAGACTGCCAGCCACTCAAAGAAGTAAGAGTTTAGGTAGCGATGTCGCGCTCTAGCAAGGGCAGAGCAGTGGCAGGGAAAGTGTTCAACACTCTTCATCTCCACCTTATTCCTGTAGCTGCGACAGAAGTCATGACAGGGAAACCAAATACAGTTTACATATTTTCCCATTAGGCAGCGGCCGATGACAATGCCAACCGGTCTATATTCTTGAAGGCCTTAGTTCTGTGTTAACATCTTCTATGCCAGATCTGTGTAGTTGCCTCACATGCAGGCTCACGTGACTTTGCTTGGGCATAATGGATTGAGGATACTGAACAGAGTTGTCCAATTTAAGATCAGCTGCCTTCTTTACCAGATCGTCCGCGATGTCTTTTTTAGGAATGTCTCTGTATCCAGAGCGTCATATAATGTTCTTGATATACCGCTTAACCAGATCATTTAGAATAGCTCTAAATTAAATTGCCACATTGGAAGAAGTCTTGTTGCACTGTAGATATATAATCGTAGCTTGACTGTCATCTTGACAGCAGCCTCCTTTATATGTAGCTATTAACTCACCTTTAAAAACACTGCAGTAGTCAGTCAGATCTTTTCAGGGTAGGCATGTATTAAGTCTGATTCCGTTGTAGTTAGCCCGGAAAATGTCATAGATATGAAGTGTGTTCAAAAAGTATCGCGAATTTTGTGTTTTTTCCAAAAGTATTTATTTATTCATTAATATCTATTTTGTCCCCTTCAAAGTAATCCCCATGGGATATTCTCCAATCTTCGAAGCACTTCAAAAATCAATTTTTTTATCTTGTTCAGCTCCTCCTTCGATGCCGTCTGTATCTCGTCAATCGTAGCGTAGCGTCGTCTTTTCATGGACCTCTTCAGTTTCGGGCAGGGGCTTTACCGTGGTGCAAGAGTCAATTTTTGTTCTTCCACAAATCCGGGCGTTTCTGGGGGATTGCTTCACGCAAATTGCGCATAATTTGCAGGTAATATTCCTTATTGACCGTTTTACCCTGTGGCAAGAACTTATGATGCACAACGCTCCTGCAATCGAAGAAAACGGTAGGCAAAACTTCTACATTCGACCGAACTTGGCGCGCTTTTTTCGGTCTTGGTTCGTGCGGCAGCTTCCATTGACATGATTGAGCTTTGGTTTCCACGCCATAACCATAAACCCACAATTCGTCACCAGTTATGACCCTCTGGAGCAAATTTTGGTCGTCGCGAACAGAGTCCAACATCTCATTAGCAATGTTCGTGCGATGCTGCTTTTGGTCGAAATTAAGCAGTTTTGGTAAGAATTTTGCGGCGACCCGTCTCTTGCTCAAATAATTGAAAAAAATCGAATGGCACGAGCCAATCGATATGTCTAGGTTCTCAGCAACTTCTCCAAAGGTGATTCAACGATTGGCCAATACCATTTTCTTCACTTCATAAATTTTTTCGTCTGTTGTTGAAGTGCTCGAGCGTTTGGCACGCTTTTCGTCGTTCACATCTTCTCGGCCTTCTGAGAATATTTTGTACCACCGATAATCGTTGCTTTGGTCCAAAGTAGCTTCTCCGTATGGCACAGTCAACATTCGGAATGCATCCCCGCACTTAATTTCGTTTTTCACACAAAATTTGATACAGATTCTTTTATCCATCTTTGTGAGTAGGTAAAAATCGAAGACGAGCCGAAACACGTGCAAGCAAAGCAGCTGTGAACAATTAACTGAACATTCAAAATGGCCGAACTCAACGGCATGAGTGAGTGACATGAGTAGCAACATATCGCCTCAAAAAAAACGAAACTCGAATATACGTAACCTGTAGAAAATTCAAAATTCGCGGTACTTTTTGAACATACCTCGTATTCTATAATCTATCCATATAATCCATCTTTCAGGCAGCATCGTAATCCCACGTTCATAAAACTTCCGATTTTTATTAGCAAAAAACTGAATCAGGTACGATGTGACATCATCATCATTATTGAAATTTGTACCATTCACGGAGTTTTGTAAAGATGGAAAGAGAAAGTAATCAGATGGTGCAAAGTTAGGACTATATGGTGGATATGGCAAAACATTCCAACCAAGCTTCAATAATTTTTGCCGAGTGACCAAATATGTGTGTGGCCTTGCATTGTCGTGAGGGAATACAACACTTTTCCGATTTGTCAATTCGGGCCGCTTTTCTGCAACTGCATTGTTTAATTTCGTTAGTTGTTCAATGTAGACATCAGAATTGATCGTTCGGTAGGGTGGTAAGAGTTGAAAGTGGACAATTCCTTTGCAATCTCACCATGATGATCTGATAACAAAACCTTCTTTTGATGAATATTTGCTTTTGATGTTGTTTGAGTTGGTTCACCTGGCCTGCTCCACGATCTTTCCGCTTGATATTGTTGTAAACAACCCATTTTTCATCGCCAGCTATCAGTCGTTTTAAAAATGGATAATTTTCATTACGTTTCTTTCGCAAATCGCAGCTGTTAATACGTTGCGTTAAATGCCTTTCTTTAAGTTCGCGAGGAGCCAATGTATCGAGTTTTTGAGCATAGCCAAGTTGTTTTAAGTGATTTTCAATGCATGCATGTGATACATGAAGCTTCTCTGCAATCTCATGGCTTGTACTGTGACGATCCGAATCGATTATTGCTTTGATTGGGGCGTCATTAGCTTCAACTGGACGACCAGTGCGTTTCTCATCTTTGAGTGCAAAATCACCAGAACGAAATTTGGCAAACCAATTTTGACACTGCCGTTCTTTTAAGGCTTCGTCACCATAAACAGCACATAACTTTTTATGAGCTTGCGATGCGCTTTTCCCATTGCTGAAATAAAAAAGCAAAATATGACGAAAATGTTCCTTTTGATTTTCCATTTTTCAACGAATGCCAAACGAAAACTACACAACCGATCAAAAATTTTTTTTTACTGATTGACAGCTGAATTGTCAACTATAAAATAACAAAATGTGTTTTAAATTTGTACTACGTCTGCAAACCTAATAATTCAACTGAAGCCATCTATGAGTGAAATCCGCAATTTCTTAGTTCCCAACCAAATATTTTAATTCGTATGGAAAAAACCTCAAACTTTGCGACAACCTCGAAACTTGCACCGAGCCAGGTTTTCATTGCGCGCAAGAATCGAGTTTCTACTGTAATAGACAAAGATGAAGATAATAGTAGAGTGAGTAAAATTTTACTTGATCTTATGTGTAGATGTGTGTGTTTAGGTGTATGTTAAGTTACAAATAAAAACTGTGAGAAAAATCGAATGAACCTTCTTTTTGTCCTATACTGTTTATGTATACTGTTCTGCACATATTTGTGTGTATGATGTAATGGATATTTAAAATAAAAAACCCACGGACGAGCAAGCGCACTCTATGCGCACACAGACACATTTTCATAACCCCCTCCCCCTTCGCCAATCTACTCCAAATATATGTATGTAATCCAAACAAAAAAACGCACCACCCTTCATTTTTCGAATTGTTACGTAGTGCTACACCAAGGCGAATCTGCAAGTAAAGAGTAAAATTGTACATTGTATCTATGTGTGCATGTATTTGTGTAGCTTCGTGTGTATGCTGACTGCTGCAGCATTGGCATAAATTTAAATATGTAATTCGGAGCGCTTAAAGTTGGCCCACAAAAGTTGCTTTGAATCACTTTAAATGCCCGGCAAACGATGTTAAGTATTTCACGTTTCTCTTTTGCTTCTTTTCTCTCATTTTCGTGCCGCTGTCGTCCTGCTGTGTTACTTTCTCGACTTAATGGCCGCTTAAGTCATCGTCGTTGCAGATGTATCATTAAATTTGCATAAACACTGATAATTTAGTGACACTTTTGACTTGCTTAAAGCGCACCCATACACATGCACCTTTACAAACACAAGCCTATGCAAGTACATATATAGTTTATTTAATGTGGTATTCTGAACTGAAATATTTTAAATTTTAAAGTTTTCTACATTTTGAAATTTCATTAAATATGTCAACTTTAATTGAGCATCATAAACTGGCTGGTTAAATGTTTGGTTTTTACTTTTGCGAATGTTGAATAATGTGTGTACATATATAATGTGGCAGGATTTGCTTTACCAATTAAAATAAATTTGCATTTAAAATCAATACCAGTAAAATATCCCTTTCAGAGAATAAATTTTTGCATTTTCTTTTTTCTTTTACTTCATGGTTATTGTAGAAGCTTCTATGCATGAGCTATGATGTATGGTTTTAAATAAGTTGGTATGTATATTGAGGTATGTATTGCAACCTGGGCATCTTTTTTAACCTCCATTCATTCTACAAAGTACCTCATTTAGACAGAGATCGCTTCAAAAATCCCGAAAGGTTTTCATTGATAGCGAATGCTCCTGCCATGAGTGCAGACCCGATGGCTTTTTGTACATGAATATTGACATCAAATTTTGTTAAAAAAAACTTTTTTAATGGTAAATTGGGCTGATATAACTGCATAAAGTTACCCTTATTATTATATATTAAGTTTGGAGGGCCTGAAGCAAAAAAAGAAGTTGTTAGTAAAGAGTAGACTTGTTGTCGCTCTTTACTTACGATGGTTGAAATCTAACGAAAAAAATCGCCATTTAAGAATTTAAAAATTTAAATTGCTTAAAAAAAGGGATTAAATATGAATTAAAAATTATTTTATGTTAAAAAGACATACACATTTGCGTATAAGCTGAATAAATTTTAGCCCGAAAAACACGTTGCTTCTCTTTTTTTGTAAGTAACGCTTTTCAACAAACATTTACTGTAACAATTTGCATTTTTTAGAAAATCGATTTTTGAAGTGAAGGCGTCGATGGACAAACGAGAATTTCAAGACCATTCAACGTTTTGGGCATTTTCGTTCCGCGAGAGAGAAAAAAGATGCATCGTAGATGAAAAGGAGAGAGAGGGCTATACCTTATATATATCTTAAATACACTTTAGGCTATTTTTCCTGAGTTTTTCCTGCTAATTCCTGAGTTTTCCCTGCTAATTTCTTGCTAATAAAAGAAATAACATTGCCTACTTTTTGGCGCTTGTTTGTTGGTGCAAACTTGTAGGAAATATATTTTTGGTGCCTACTTTTTGGCATTATATTTCCTTGATGCCTACTGTTTGGGGCGTTTTTTTGTCCAAATTTTGTTGGCGTTTTTTTTTGTGCCTACTTTTTGGCGCTTATTTCCATTTCCTGGCTAGTGCTTGTGCGTACTATAAAGTGCTATCCATTCCGGCGTCGGATTTACTGGTATTGTCTTGCGGTAATTTATGCCGTTGCTGAGGTCCTGAAATCGCTGCGTTTGCGCGGGTGATAAACGCTCGGAGTAGTGCGCGTAGTTACCACGGTTTATGTCCGGCGTTTACCTACACCGGTCCACCCTTCTCCTTTATTTGTAAGTTTTGTCTATTTGTATTCTCTGCAAATGTTTATTTAGATATATATTCTTTCTCTCTCTCTCTCATTCTCTCTCGGGTCTCTCCCTCGTTCTTTGTCTGCCTTGAAAGTTTCACTTCTGTTATGTGTACTGCGCTACACACAATTTTTTTTAATTTTCTTTGGAACTAGTTTCTTAACTCACGTACAGCGAGCAAGTTTCTCACAAAGGTATTTTTACATTCGTCAGAAGTGACGCAAGGATAACGCGTCAGCGCTTGCATCGAATCTTGTGCAGCTATATTCGATGGGGCATAAAATCGTACAGCTTCATATGCTGGGTATAGCCCTGTAAAAATGTAAAAAAAGGCGCTGAAAGAATTCTGATACGGCGATAGAAAAAACTGATATACGAAAAATTCTTTAGGGGTTATACCATAAAAAAATGAGTCAGAGGACTGCTTCTAAAAGTGAAAATGTCGTTGGAAGCTGGATAAAAAATATTGTAAATTTTGTATTGTTTTTTAATTTTTTTTTTTTTCTGAATAAAAAAATAATTTGGGTGACGCATATCTTTATTTTGACCTTTAAGCGCTCCATTACTTGCCTGCTTGTACGCTGCTGCTGTTGACGGGTTCCCAAGTGTCAAATATGATTGATGTACGACGCCATTTTTTTAAATTATAAATTTTCCGATAGGGTGATTGATTTTGCACCATCATGTATACACAACTGAATAAAACCCCACAGATGGGCTGGACATCTCTGAAATTGTATCTAACATATGGTACTCGTATCTAATAATAACTGCATTCTTGATCCAGTCCGCTTTTATCAAGTCGCGATGAATAGTTACATATTGATTTTTCTTTCCTAATTTAAATTTAAATTTTTATATATTTTATAACATTTTTTTTAGTAAACATTATTTTGTATTCTGTCTATACTTATAATTCAGAAGATATTTTACAAATATTTGATTACATTTAAAAGCGACTTTGATTGAATTGTTAAAGGTATATTTCCTGTGAAATATCATTTCTAGTAAATAAATTCAATATTTCATAGGACGAGCTGGATCGATGATCTTCTTTTCAGCCTTAAAAAGACACTTGACACATGAGGGTAGAGGGCAGTTGATATGAAATCGATTTCGGTATTTTCTGGTTAAATTTTGTATTTCCTCTTTTATTGAAGGGATATTTAAGTCCCTATGAATTTGGGCATTTATCACATACTACGGAGCGTTGATTAGGCTGTGTAGGGTCTTGGACTGGAAACGCTGCAGGATATGCAAGTTTGAATTTGATAATATGCCCTACAGTTCGATTTCATAAGTTCACACTGGTTTTATCACACATTTGTAAAGGATAAACTTGTTGTCCATTGAGAGGGTGGAATTACGGTGTAACAGCCAGTACTTATTTCGAGTTATTAGTCCTAGAGCTTTCCTTTTGGCAAAGATATGCGTTTTCCACGTAAGCCGTTTACCCAGATCAATGCCTAGATATTTAGCAGTTGGTTATCTTTGTGGTAAAGGTTAAGTGTTGAGATTTATTTTCGTTCACTTTCAACCGCCAATTCCAGAGCCATTTGGAGACTTTATTTATGTTTATTTGGAGAATAGAAGAAGCTTCTGCGGAATCCACCGCCGTCGTCATAATTGCATTGTCATCGGCAAAAGAACGGGTTAATACACCATTTGTGGTTGGCAGATCATGTGTAAAAATTAGGTGCAGGATTGGACCTATCATAATATACTGACTTTAGGGACCCCAGTTTTAATTTGTTAAAAATTGTAGTTTTAATTTTCGCAATTTAAGTAGAGCATTCGTTGGTTTAGATATGATTTAAAGAGCAAATAGCCATTTAATGGTAATTTCTTTTTTATTTTAAAGAGTAGACCTTGCTTCCACACCTGGTCGAAAGCTTGTGATATGTCCAGGATAACTGCTGAACAGATTTGTTTTTGAACTGGTTTTCGGACCTGCTCAATTGTCGAATGCTCTTTCCTGAAACCAAACTGATGTTTCGGGATCATTTGTTTGCGTTCAATAAAAACCATTAGACGTTTAAAGAAGACCTTTTCAAAAAATTCTGACAGTTTTGGTAGAAGGCTGATAGGGCGATAGAATTTCACTTCATCGCCTGGTTTTCTTGTCTTGCCACTTTCCATTGAGCTGGGAAGATGTTTCTGGTTAAGCAAGCATTGAACAAACAAGTAATGAAATTATAGGGCTCAGGATGCAGTTTTTTGAGAATTTCGGCAGTGATGCGATCATACCCTAGTGCCTTGTGATCTTTGAACTTTTTAATAGTCATAACTATTTCTCTTTTGATGCATTGGTGCTGCATTGGCAGCTCCATTTGATAGAGTTCGTTTAAAAAGGCTAATGGATTCAATTTTCACTGTACACTAATTATAATTTTTTGTAATGAAAATGAATTGTTTTTGTTTCATAATCACTTATGTAATAGGGATTTCATTACTACATCTTTTGCATGGTTTTAAGAAAATATTTGGAATTTTTTCATCTTACACGAGTTTTTAAAGTGGTTGAATATATCCTCAACAGTACAATAGACGGAGTACTTAGAAAGTCCTTGGAACTCCACGCCATTCAATTTTCAAATTCGTAGCTGTGTTTACCGGTCATTGGACGATCGGCACACACGAGGAAAAGCTAGGTTTACCATTTAACTACGATTGCAGAAGCTGTTGGGAACTTTCAGAAAAGGAGATTGTTCAGCACTTTCTCTGTAAATGCCCGGCTTTGGTAGGTAGACGATTATGGTCTCTGGGTGCTCTTTTCTTCAACAGCCTCCGACAGTGAGCCAAACTAGATCTCATCAATCTGTCCATTATATGAACAGCTCTGGCTGGCTCTAGATATATTCCTGTTAGAAGTCTCATAATGGTATCAAAACGGCGCTTTAGTTCTACTATGTGTATTGTTGATGACTAAAACTAATAATCATTTTTTTATCATCTCTTCTGAGTAGTTTTGCGGTTCTGTTGTTGGTTAAAAACTGATAAAGATGATAAAAATATGGCAGCACATATTATTAGAGGCAATTGCGAATGTTCAGCGAGAGTCAAATGCAGGGTATGGTTTTCTCAACACGACATAGGAATATTTGGTAAAAAATTATCATATATTTAATTGTTTTAATCACTTAATTTAAAAAAATGCTGGCTAGGTTTCCATTCTTTATTTTATTTTACTTTCACTTTGCTTAATTTAAACCTTAAAAAGCCGTGGGCATCGCATCTCTTAGCTTGCAATGCCTTTGTACGCAAAAATATCGTTGAAGTAGTATTAAAAAAGATTAGACCACAATAACCACGCCAAGAAATCGGTTTACTTGCGAAGAGGAACCTGATACCAGCGCATCAATTTGGCTTTCGCCCTAAACATTCAACAATTTATCAAGCTCACAGTCTGACTCAAGTTATAGAAAATGTCTTTGGAAAGAAAAAAGTCTGCTCTGCTGTCTTCCTAGATGTATCCGAGACTTTCAATGAGATACGCATGTCACGGTGGCCTTTTCAACAAAATGAAAGAGCTATTACCAACTCAATACTACTCAATATTTTAAAATCCTATTTATCAGATCGCTTTTTTCGAATTAAGTACGACGATAAGTATTCTGAACTGAAAGAAATTAAAGCAGGTGTCCCACGGGGTAACGTTTTTGGGGCACATCCTTTGTCATCAATGCTGTGTCACAGCAACGTTTGCAGACGACACCTAAGAATGGCAGAGAAAGAGATTGCGCCTTCCGAATTCGCCGTGTCGTAAGAGTCCGTCTATAAATAAACAAAAGAAAGGGGAATTACTTGTTTGTGAAGAAGCAGAGTAGGCGAAAGCAATGGAAACAACCAAATACAAGATATTATACGCACACACACAAACTTTCTAGTCACGGCGTCTTCCGCATAAAAACGCAAAAAACTGCTTTTAAGGGCTTTATACTGGTATTCATTTGTGCTTTCACAATTCAACACACAGTACTTCGTTTGCATTAGTTTGTTTTGTTTTAATCTTCCAAATCAAAATCTTACCTAGTCATTCACTGAATCACCGGATCACTGCAACCCTTACAGGACATTGGAAAGTAGGGGATCATGCAGCTAGACTCAATCTACCCTTCAATCCTATCTGTAGAAGCTGTCAAGCGGAAGGGGCGAAGGAAAGTCTGTTCCACTATTTATGTGAATGTCCGGGACTAGCCAGGGCACGACTCCGATCCTTCGGTAAGCCTTACAGCAAATTAAGGAGATCTCAGTCATCGAGATAAAGGATTTGCTCCTATTCTTGGACCTCACAAAATAGATCTGACTTGGAAACAAAAAAAAAAAAAAAAAACTTCATCATCATTTGACGAGATAGTGGTATTAACACGGTGCTGGTCACTAATTAGGAGCATTTCAGCTAAGAAATGTTCAACCACCTCAACAACAACAACATTCACTGAATTTTCACAAATATAGAATTTCTCTTACTTTTGTTTGTTTGTTTTGTATTGCGAAGGAAGCTCAGAGCAAAGTAACTGTTTTTTAATGGCCACCTTCGGTACTCAATTCGCTTCTGAAGACACCGGTATCTTGCCAGATTGAGTTAATTGTAAATCTTCAAAAACATTGACACAAAATCTATGAGGGCACAATTACTTGGCGCATAAAACTGAATGAAACAAAATCCGTTCATACTCTTTTCTGCTTCTTAACTGGCGCTATAACCGCTTACGCGATTTTGGCCGAGTTTAACAAAGCGCGCCAGTAGTTTCTTTCTCGTGCTAACCGGCGCCAGTTGGACACTCCAAGTGAAGCCAAGTCCTTCTCCATCTGATCTTTCCAACGCAGAGGAGGCCTTCCTCTTCCTCTGCTACCACCAGCTGGTACCGCATTAAATACTTTCAGAGCCGGGGCGTTTATATCCATTCGGACGACATGACCCAGCCAACGTATTCGCTAGATCTTTATTCGCTATGCTATGTCTATGCCGTTGTAAAGCTCATACAGCTCATTGCTCCATCGCCTGTGATAATCGCCGTTGCCAACGTGCAGAGGTCCAATAATCTTGAGCAGAATCTTTCTCTCAAACACTCCAAGCGAAACTTCATCGGATGTTGTTATCATTCAAGCTTCTGCGCCATACGTTAGGGCGGGCATGATGAGAGCCTTGTAGAGTGTTAGTTTCGTTCGTCGAGAGAGAACTTTACTACTCAATTGCCTACTTAGTCCAAAGTAACACTTGTTTGCAAGAGAGATTCTACGTTCATATTCACTTCGCGTACAATAAAATGAGATATTTTCCACTATATATGTATACTATAAATGGAGGGCAAGTCCCCTAACATAGCACGGCTCAATACCTGGGTATGACTCTTGACACCAAACTCAAGGGGAGTGCTCACGTAAAGAAGAAAAAGGAAGAACTTCGTATTAAGGTCTGAAACATGTATTTGCTTATGAGTAAATGATCCAATTTAGCCACTTGGAATAAATACTTCTCTACAGGCAAATGCTAAAACAAAGTTAGACGTATAGGGTTGCTCAAACTTCAGCAACATACTTCAACGTACTTCAAATCCAAAGGCTTGCGATGCCTACTAGCGTGCATATGTACACATCCGCGACCTAGAACGCAATCTCTGCATAGAACTAATTGCCGTCGAAATTAGAAAAATAGTCCTATCTCATCATGTCAACTGCGAAGCCTCAGACCTCACCGACCAAAGCAAATGGTTTGAAAGGTCGGCAACGAAAAAGCCGAACCACCTCTTGCAGTAATCAACTGCTTTGCAAATCTTGTGCAAATCATCATCATATTAATTATAAAGGGTTTTCCAATAACAGGTGTTATTGGTGAATGGATTGCGCTATTGAGAGATGATTAACGATTCTTTATGGCCGGAATTGGATGGTATTGATCTGGACAACATTTATTTTCAACAAGACGGCGCTACGTGCCACACAAGCAACGAAACCATTGATCTTTTACGGGAAAAGTTTCCGGACCATGTTATCTCTCGATGAGGTGATCACAATTGGCCACCGAGATCTTGTTATTTAACACCTTGTGACTTTTTTCTTTGGGGCCTTATACGCCAACAGCCCAGGGTCGATTCAAGACTTCAAAGAAGGAATTCGTGAGGCATAGGGCAGTCACTTGGCAATTCGGTTATGGAAAATTTCATGAAAAGGATATTGTCCTGTAAGCGTCTGTAAGCATGGTCGTGGTGGTCATTTGCCTGATGTTATTTTCCACTTTTAACGGCATACCTTCCTCTTTATAATGAAATAAACATCCGATCATTTATATTAAAAAATAGCATTTTTTCATGAATATCCAAATAACACCTCTGTTTGAAAACCCCTATATTATAATAAAACCAAAGAAAATTGTTCGTTAGTTTCTTTATTATCAACTAGAGAAACAAAGAAACTTATTAAAAAAATAAAAAAACAAAGAAATGAAATCGGTTAACGGGCAAACATTTGGAAAAACTTCTACTCTTGGGTAGTACAACAAGAGAATGATTTTTTCGCTAAAATGAGTGAGTTTACGAATTCAATTCAATCAATTTCTGTTCTAATCACCATTCATAATTAATAATATAGTTTTGTGATGCAACGATGTTTTTTCTTTATTATCAGTTCATGCATTAGTAACATTTATCATCCCAGAGAATGTTTGGTTTAGATCTTAAAAAAATAAAATTTAAATTCTTTCAGATCAAATACCTTCATATCTCAAAGTATGAACAAATATCGATACTTTCTTTCGCTACTACTTATAGGTATTTTTTTATCTCTAACCATTCCTCCGATTTTGCTAAATGTCCTAATTTTTCCTTGCCAATGTAGCACCCTAAAATTTGTCTGCCATCGATTGGCAGATGGTTTTTATCAAAAAAAATTTTTTTTTGTTTTTTTTTTATTACATTTTAACATTTACTACTGTTTTTCGCACCCTCATTAAAAGAGCTTTGCATATGTGCACGTATAAATACAAATACACATACATTGACTACTAAGTCCTAAGTAGTATACGAGTATTTTCTCAAATGTTTTTGTTGCCTTTTAATATCAAAACAATGTAAATGCATTTTCAAGGTAGCATCGTAATTTAATTTGCCAAAAAACAACGAAGCGAAGATTGCTAAACCAACGAAATCTCCCCTCATTACTATGGAGCTTCGAATAATTAGCATAAACTTAGGCGCAGTTGGAATCATGTGTGTATTAGCGAGTATGCGCGCTTTTGTCGCTTAGCATTTACAAGTGTTTGCTTCTGACAGACTACACTCATACATACATACATAAATACATTCATATATACTACCATGGGTAGCGAACACGTATTTGAAGTGTTAATTACTGCGCAGAATGGAGAGAATCAGCAAGCTGCAGTTAAGTGGTAATAAATGAGGTAGACGGTGGAAGTAATCTGAACGAGAAAATGTACACATTTTTGTACGAAAATATGTAGTGTTTATACATAAGTTTAAAAGTGAGTGCGTGAATACTTCTCCAGAGCAAAACTCAGATTCTGAATTGGTGATCTTCTAGCGGGTTTCGAGCTCAGACTGATCTACCTGTATTCATTTGCCTTTTCTGTACAAACAAGCGAGTAGATTTTGTACGGACCTATTCCGGTTTTTAAGAGTGCATTACAAGTTCTCGTTTTCACAAATTATATCCAAGCAAGCTCCAATATATATTCTACTATATATTAGATAGACTATTGTCTACTCACTGCCTGCTTGATTAAATTATTTCAAACAACCTTAAAATTATGAATCGTTGTTTCCTTCTTAGGTGAACAGAAGCCACCCAAAAGCAACCAATTTCTTTATCACATAGTACTCCCAACGCAACTGGTTCTATACTACCATAGTAAAGCCAATCTTGTTATATGGAGTTGTTGTCTGGTGGAACTCACTGGAGAGGATGACATCAGTTAAAAAGCTAGAGAGAGTTCAAAGGTCTGCACTCATTGGAATCAGTGGGGCGCTTCGAACTACTTCTACTCTAGCGCTTAATGTAATGCTAAATGTGGTACCTATGTATAGACATCGCAGGCAGAATTGCCGCTGCACGTACCGCAATCAGACTGAGGGGCTTGGGCTATAAGCTTAATCTCACATATGGGCACTCAATCAAAGAAGCAGCTGACTGGCTACTTACTTGCGTAATAACTGTTAAGAAGGTAAATATTTACTCCGATAGCCAAGCGACAATTACGGCCCTAGGCCTCTATTGTGGTGCATTCGAAACTGGTCAGGGAATGCCTGGTCTCTCTCTCGATTGCATCATTCTTCTTCGACATAAGAATAATTTGGGTACCTGGTCTCATCCCTCGAATTTTGTGAGCATCCTCACGGGGCACTATCTGCGCGGCATACATCCCGTGAGGCTCGGAATTATTTCGAGTTCTTTTTGCATCAGCTGTATGAAGAATGAGGTGTAATCATCTCAGCACCTGCTTCTTAGCTGCCCAAATCTCGCGGTCTTGATATCAAAAATGTGATGAACTTCATCAGCAGCATAAAAAGGCTAACACAACCGCAAATTAATCACCGTTCATGGTCCACAGATACTCAACCCTCACCACCCCTCTCCTTTTCGACCTATCGTTTTTTCCTTCACCTCTTTTTATTGCCCTCTTGCAATGGTATCACAAAGGGTGAACCAAACTTCTTTCGGCCAAGTGAGCCCTCTCTCTGAGCAACCATTACTACCTAACCTAACCTAACTCCCAACGCAGGGATGGCCTTAAATTTTAATAAATTCACAATATCCGGTGGAATCGCATTACATCCTTGGGAGCTCGACTCATTCGAGTAGAACAGTAACTGAGATCTGAAGGTATATCAGAAAGGAATGGAAAAGAAATTGGCATTTACCACCAACGAAAACAATAAACGCGACATGCGATTGACTGAACCTTTGGGAAACTTATGAAGTAATAAATTATTATACTTATATATCCTTTTGGTTTTTCCAACTCGGGGAAGGTCCTGCTCTTCTTTGACAACATCAGCGGTATACGTTATAAATAACGTTTCCAGTCTGAGTTGTGCTTTCGGTATAAATGTCTTTTAAACTGGAATCCTTTTCAGGAATGAATAAAAATATGATTTCATCTTTGATTGGCACTCAGCAGCCAACTACACTGATGACCCAAAACTCGTACAAGAAAGTGGAAAACATTCACAAAAGCTCTCGGTTAATCTTCTTTTTTTTTTTTGACGTCGGATCACAGCGGTGTATTTTATCTTCAAAACAAATAAAATAGATGCTCTTACTTTAATAGCTCCGGTGTTATGAATTTTTGAAAATAAGCCTCCAAGCCAAAAGTTAAGAAACTCTTAAAATTTGGAAACTTTCTTTTTTCAAAAATAAAAAACAAAACTATCGCTTCGCCCGTAATGTTGGAGCAACTCACAGATCTCTGCTAAAGGGAGAGAGGTGTTGAGTGAATAGGTTTAAGTGAACGTGGGTGGTGATTAGTCTCATACGGGATGCCTTCGAATGCCAGACATGTGTTGAGTATTTCGGAGCTAGTTCTGGACTGGTACGAGTTTAACCTCTTTTAATATCTAAAGCTCAATAACGCCAGGGTAAAGCGGGATCTCACGATCTCAGATCTTTCTGCTACGGAGGCTAAGTTCCAATACCGACATGAAAGGGTAGTTATAGACTCTCTCTGAATGTAATTTAAAACCGTTCTGTACTCCATCGGCTACAGTGAGTATCTAATGAACGTCTAAATCTCTTCTGTCATTTGAAGGAGAAGGTAATTGTGCAAGATTGAAGTGTAGGTCTTACGAGACTGCTGAAGTCTTATCTGCTTTGGGGGTTAGACTAGACTAACAGCATTCAGAGGGATGGTAGTTCAAGAAGGTGGTTGTAGAATGTAAATGTAATAATATCTGTACTCCATCGGTTACAGTGAGTATCTAATGTACATCTGTATCTTTTCTGTCATTTGAAGAAGATGGCAATTTTGCCAGGGTAAAGCGGTGATCTCACGAGGCTACTGAAGCTCTTCATCTACTTTGGTGGTTAAACTTCGCTAACAGTATTCAGAGGGGTAACAGTTCATTAAGATGGTGATGAACTCTCTGCGAATGTCGTTTAAGCCTATCTGTGCTCCGTCGGTTCCATTGGTTCTTTCTCGATTTTCTGGATCTTGTCTACATATTTATAGATACTCCTGCTCGCGAGACCCGACACATACCACCTCTTTGTCGACTTCAAAGTCTTCTTCTATGGCGCGAATGTGTCGCGATGTCTGAATTTGGTATCCCTACGAAACTAAAACGAGAATATCTCCTGCCAATAAGTCCTACATTGGAGTAAGTAGGCAAATGAAGTAAAGTTCTCTCTCGATGAACAAAAATCACACTTTACAAGCTTCTACAAGAAATTTATTGATCTTTGAACTTCGACGACAACGAATATCGAAGACTATGGAACGATGAGTTGGACGTATTGCAGCAAATTCGAATTTAGCGACACTACGGGCTAGGCCATATCGTCCGAATGGTTAACACCTCACTGGCTCTTAAAATATTCATTGTGGTATTAGCTGGTAGTAGCAGAGAAAGAGAGAGATCTTCTTTGAGTTGGGAAGTTCGGGTGAGGACGAGCATGGTTTCACTTGACATTTTTAAATGGCATTTCATTTCACGGCCAGCATGGGAAAAAGGACCTTATTGAACTCGCTCAAAATCTCTTAGGGGATTACTGCAGCAAAAAAAGAAAAAGGATCTCCTCGACCATTTGGACGAGCATAGAGCTGTGCACCCTTATTGGCAGTATACATGCCTCAACATCGAAATGGTGTTAGAGGGAGATCAGAAGATATCATATGTCAGCTTAGGATTTGATTAGGTTCAATACGGACAAACTCAGAAGCACAGCGAGCAGTAAAACTAACTTTCCTTTAATTTCAGCTTGTGAAGCCGTTTGAAGTGCTAGTTTTAAGAAAAATATTTCGGTTTTTGGTTGCAGCACTAGTTGTATACTATAACTTTGCTCAACTGCATTGTTCACACTTTAGCTGCTCATTATGTTTACAGGCACTCACCACATTTTAGCGTCTAGCAAAACCGCTAACGAACTCAAACGTTGCCAATGTTGCTCTTGGGTAATCACAAAAACACGCTAATCATCATCATCATGCGGCACATCGTAAAATAAAATAACAAATATATTTTCACATGTAAATTAACTCCAACAGACACTGGCATGTACACACGCGCATATACACACATACACAGTTAAACTCATACATGGCGTGTATACTCATTCACTTTGCTTCTGCCGTGACCTGTGCGAGATATCAAAATATTCAAGATTTATACCCACAAATGAATTTAATTTATTCTCAACCCCTTTTCTGGTATTTGTGTATGAGTACGAGATGTTTTCATGCCAAAATGCATGACCGCTTCTGAATTAATTTAAATTACTTATATACATAAATTAGCATAGTTGCCACCGCCGCTGCTTATGAACAAAACGCTGAATGCTGACTGCTTCACGGCAATGGCCGCATTTCCCGATTTCCCGGTGGTGTGTCGCAATAGAAGTGCAGCCAGTGATGGTTAATTGAAGCGGACAGCGAGTGCCTGTTGAGGCTAATGTCCCTACAATGCGAAAAATTTACGAGTTAAATGCATGAATTTGAATTTTAAGCATTAAATGGGTCGAAAGTCAAGCATTTAATTGCGCACAAATTCCGGCAGATAAAAAGCCGAGAGCTAAGAGCACTGGCACCGCAACTCAGTTTAGACGCAATTATTTCCTCTATGAAATTCAGGTCGAACTCGCATTGAAATTGTTTTGCTTTGATTGAGTAGCTACTTCCACCGCTTAAAATCTCCTTTAATGCCGCAGGCTAAGCAACATTTTGTGGCAATTTTTGATACTTTGTGCACTGCACGTGCTGTATAAATATTTTCACAATACACTCATAAGCACTGCATATGTGTGTAGGTATTTACACGTTTTATCTGGGTAGGTGCTTGTGCGCTTGAGTGTGGTTTGCGCAGCCCGAACCGCCGTAACTTTCAAATGAATTTAACTTAAAACTTTTCGTGCAAAAATTATTATTATTATTATTATTATTATATGCGAGTGTGTGCATTTGCTTATAATAACATGCGTCAGACGTGCTGCTCTCTCTTGCTGGCGACACCACAAATAGCTGGCACACTCAGGTAGCTAATATTTTATATGCACATTAGGGATGTTACAAAAAAACTTTAATTACTAAAAAAAAAAATTTTTTTTTTTAAATTTACTTAAGTAGCGATGGCATGTAAGCATATTTTAAAAATATTTTTCAGTAGAGCAAAGAAATAAATCCTCCAATCCACTTTAAATGAAAAGCTCCTCATAACAGAAAATATCTGCCGTTCGGAGTCGGCTTAAATTTGTACAATAGGTATCCCTATTTGTGGAACAACATCAAAACGCACGCCACAAATAGGAGGAGGAACTTGTCCAATCACCCAAAAAGGGTGTAAGCGCCAATTATATATATATATATATATATAACGAAATAACTCAGAATCTTGTAGCAGTATAGGTAGTTGCTTACTTACTTACTTAAATGGCACTAGTAAAACCGTGTGTCGGTATTGACCGAATCTCAAATATTGCGCCATTAAGCCTGGTTCGCTGCTTGCTAGCGCCAATTGGTAACACCGAGTGCTACCAAGTTATGCCCCACTTGATTTCCCCAATATAGAGTAGGTCTTCTTCTTCCTCGTCGCCCACCAGGGAGTTCCGTCTCAAAGGATTGTCGTGCCGGTGCACTTTTGTTCACCTTCGAGCCCTCACGATGTGTCATCATACCGTCCGATCTCCTCCTACCTATAATGTCCAAACTTATCGAAAAAATAATTCTGCAGCGGTTAAAGCCTTTGATTGAAAACAAACGCCTTATTCCTAGGCACCAGTTCGGATTTCGAGCAAAGCTCTCAACAATCGAACAAGTGCCTATGATCACAAATGTGATAGAAGAAGCAATCGAAAAGAAAAACGTGTGCTCTTCCATATTTCTCGATGTTGCTCAGGCCTTCGACAAAGTATGGCATGACGGACTACTCCATAAAATTAAAATCTTGCTTCCAAGGGAGTTTCAGGGAGTATTTCAGGATCAAGTGCGATAGCTCTTATTCAAGCCTAAAGCGAATTAAAGCCGGGCCTCCACAAGGCAGTATCCTTGGCCCTATACTTTACGTGCTTTTCACATCTGACCTACCGGTCTCTGAGACTAGCACTATAGCTACCTTTGCTGACGATACGTGCATTTTAGCAATCGGAGACGATGAGACACAGTCCACTCACAAACTTCAGAAAGATGTTAACAAAATCGCCGAACGGGCTACAAAGTGGCGTATAAAACTTAATGAAGCCAAGTCACTTCATATGGATTTTACAAACAAAAGAATGCAATATCATCCTGTATATATTTCTGGCACGAAAATTCCTTACTCCAATACGGCGAAGTACTTAGGGATGACGCTTGATGCCAAACTATGCTGGAAAGGTTAGGTTAGGTTAACCTGGTTGGCAATAAGCCACGCTTAGACCTTTTGGTCCCTAGCGATACCAGATGGAGACCGACCTCTATGAATACCTAAAGTAGACATCATGTAGGATGTCAGCGCTTTTGGCCAATCTAAGTAGGGCTGGGAGCTCCGCTTTTGAGACGTCTTCCAGACCATCAAACAGTGGGGCTCCCAGGCATCTTAGTCGCGTTTTTTATAATGCCGGACAAACGCACAGAAGGTGTTCTAAAGTCTCTTCAACATCCTGCATTTTCTGCATTTGTCCGTGTTAGCAATCCCTATCTTGTACGCATATGCAGCCAATAGATTATGACCTGTTAGCATACCTATGATAGTTCTGCAGTCCTTTCGCGAGAGCGTAAGGACGAATTGAGTCAGTTTTTTGTCGTGAGTTCTACACAGGACTTTTGCTGTTTTGCATGTGGTCAGATTAGTCCACCTAGCTTCCACTTGCCTTTTAATGTGGTCGTCCATTTTGTTGTATATTGTGTTTAGCGGTTTTGGTATGTCGTTCCCTTGTTCAAATGGTAGTCTCACAGCACTTTTTGCTATCTCATCTACTATTTCGTTCCCCATAATGCCTTTGTGACCAGGTACCCAGTAGATATGCAGCCTACTGTTTCCGGCTAGCCTTTCTATGGCCTCCCTGCTCCGTCGAACATTTTTGGACTTAATACAATATGAGCTTATTGCTGCTTGGCTATCCACGTATATATTAATTGTGGAGTTCTTTTTTGTTCTAGTGTAGGCTAGCTCCGCGGCTTTCCCCACAGCAAAAACTTCCGCTTGGAAAATACTGCTGAGGTCTGGCAGCTTGATAGGCTGCTTATTCCTAGTTTTGAGCAGTAAATACCCGCTCCCACTCCGTCTGGATTTAGCTGCCAGGTTTTCCGCCATGAGGTCAATAGGTGGCATGCTGAGTATCATTTCCAGTGCTGGAAAGAGCACGTTAAAAAAAAATACGTGGAACTAAACCTCAAAATGCAAAAATTAAACTGGCGTACTGGAAGAAGGTCTCCTCTTTCCATACAAAACAAACTTTTAATTTATAAACAAGTATTTAAACCTGTGTGGACTTATAGTATACAGCAATTGGGCTGTGCCAAACAAACTCATATCGAAAAAATACAACGATTTCAAAACAAGTTTCTAAAGAACGCAGTAAACGCACCATGGTATGTGAGGAACACTGATTTACATCGTGACCTCAAGATGTCATTAGTATCAGAAGTTGTCAAACATTACACTGTAGCTCATGCCGAAAGGCTCGAAAAACATACTAACCCGGAGGCTCGGCGACTTGCCTATTTAGATGACCATTGCTGGATACTTAAACGAAAAAAACCAAATGATCTTGTTCCAGAAATTTTGATGACTGACAAATATATGTAAATTTCTATCAGCTGTCTTCCAGTTATATACGTATTTCCTGTAAATACTGTCGAAATTAATAAAATAATATTACTTGATAGTTGTGAACTAGGTGTAATAGAATGATATGTATTTAAATATTTATAACGTTTCAATAAAAAGAAAAATAAAATAAAATTTAAAAAAAACTTCGAGACATGGTGAAGCCAGTGCAGCCGCTGTATTTTAATACGTTTCACTATGTCCACAGCTAGGTATAGCTCATACAGCTCGCTGTTCCATCGGAGCATTTTTCTCTCGAACGCTCTCAGTGCTCTCTCATCAGTTGTCATCATCGTCCAAGCTTCTGCGCCATATACAAGGACAGGGATGACTATGCTTTTGTACTGCATAGTTTTCATTTTTCTCAAATGCCTACTGAGCACTAAGTAACACCTGTTAGCAAGAGTTAATCTGTAGGCTGACGTCATTCTAAATGTTAGCAATGGTACCTAGATAAGCAAAGTCCTTCACCCCGTCAAATTGAAATTCACGATTGCCAACAGTGACGTGTTCTCCAAAACCTGAGGACTCTTTGTATGTTAACAGCAGGTACTTGGTTTTGCTCCCGTTCACCACAAGACTCACTTTTCTGCTTCCTTCTCCAGACTGGAATACGCTAAACATACGGCACGGTTGTTCAGACCGACAATATCAATATCGTCAGCATACTCCAATAGCATGTCAGTTTTGTAGTAAAGGGTTTTCCAATAACAGGTGTTATTTTGGAACGGATTGCGCTATCGAGAGATGACTAACGATTTTTTGGGGCCGAAATTCGATGGTACTGATCTGGACAACGTCTATTTTCAACAAGACGGCGCTACGTGCCACACAAGCAAAGAAACCGTTGATCTTTTACGCGAAAAGTTTCCGGACCATGTAATCTCTCGAAGAGGTGTTCACAATTGGCCACCGAGATCTTGTGATTTAACATCTTGTGACTTTTTTCTTTGTGGCCACGTGAAAGAAATTTCAAGACCTCAAAGATGCAATTCCTGAGGCTATCGAGGACATAGGGCAGCCACTTCGCAATTCGGTTATGGAAAATTTCATGAAAAGGATATTGTCCTATAAGCGTGGTCGTGGTGATCATTTGTCTGATGTTACCTTCCACTATTAACGGCATACCTTTCTCTTTATAATGAAATAAACCTCCGATCATTTATATAAAAAATAGTGTTTTTCTTTGAATATCAAAATAACACCTCTTATTGGAAAGCCCTATATATGTATATTGAAAAAGCGGTTTAACTCAGCAGCAGGAATAATTTTTTCCAGTAGCAGATAAAAGAAATCACACAAAAGGGAATCGTCTTGTCTGAAATATGGCTTGGTATCGAACTGCTCGGTGAGGTTCTTTCTGATCCTTCTGAAGTTTACCTTAGCGCTCAACGTCATTTTACACAGCCGTATAAATTTTACAGGGATACCAAAGTCAGACATAGTGGCGTAGAAATCGACAAAAAGGTGATATGTGTCGATCTGTCGTTCATGGGTGTTCTCCAGGAGTTGGCGAATCGTGATAATCTGATTAACAGTATACTTACCAGGCCTAAAGCCGCATTGATAAGGCACAATCAATTCTATGACGATGGGATTTAGTCTCTCACATAATACGTTCGATAAGACCTTGTACGCGACGTTAGTAAGACCCATGGTAATTTAAGCAGATTGTAGGATCACCCTTCTTGAGGATTGAGCAGAGTACGCTTAGGTTCCAGTCGCTCGGCATGCTTTCATCCGACCATATTTGGCAGCTGATGCGTGCGATGTGCTAGTTAGGTAGTTGCAGACGTATAAAATACAAGGTGGCGTAAATCATCAAGTTCATCTTTGGAACACCTCTTTTACTAATTAAAAACAATGATTTTTGATGGAAGTCTTTACTTTGGCTTTTACGCGCTCCGTTGATTGTCTGTTTGTGTACTGCAGCTATATAATTCACAATTGTCAAATATAATTGGCATATGCAAACGGCCGAACGAAGGCAAGTGAAGAGTCCGATTTGGCGATGACAAAAATCAAATGACAGAGAAAGAAACTTTAGAAAGATTACTTTTAAATAGTAAATATATACAATAGTTAAAATTAAAAAAAAAACAAGTCAGTCGAAAATTGTTTATAAAAAAATTCGAAATATTAAAAAAAATTAAATGTTCAAAAAAAAAAAAGAATCCAACATGTTTTTATAAAACAACGCAACATACCCAAAAACTCTCTTAAAGCCATATTTATTTACAGAATTTAATCGTTGTTATATAAAGGGTTTTCCAATAACAGATGTTATTTTGAATAGCCCGCTATTTCGGTAGACGGCACTTTTGAAGCTGCCATTTTTTGATATTTGACAAGTAGAAACTACGCCATTAATAAAAATGGAACGATACACGCTTAAACAACGCATTGAAATTATTAAAATTCAGAATAAAAAGCGTGAAAATTTAGCAGAGATGGTTCGTAAAACTCGAATATTTTTGTGTCAGCGTGAAGCACCTTGTCGGACCGCATACAGAAATTGGTGAAAAAATTCGAGCTGTTGGGACAAGTTAGTGATGTAAAGAATAAAACCTGTGCACGTCGCTCAAGAACAACCGAAAATATTGCTGTTGTAGCCGAAAGTGTTGAAGAAAACCCAGGTTTGTCCATTCCTCGTCATTCTTTGGCATTCGTCGTTAGGCATTCCACAAACGTCATTACACCGTATTTTACATAAAGATTTGGGTCTTAAGGCTTATAAAGTCCAGTTAATACAAGAACTCAAGCCGGCCGATCATCAACAACGTCGTGTCTTTGCTGATTGGGTCGTTGAAATGGCATGAAAATGATCCCGAATTCCATCGAAAAATCACCTTGAGTGATTAGGCCCATTTCCACCTCGGTGGCTTCGTGGTCTGTTTGGTGCGGTTTATGGTCCGGCGGAAATCATTGGACCTTACTTTTTCGAACAGTTACAGTGAATAGATTGCGCTATCGAGAGATGATTAACAATTTTTTATGGCCGGCATTGGATGATATTGACCTGGACAACGTTTATTTTCAACAAGACGGCGCTACGTGCCACACAAGCAACAAAATTTTCCTTTGAATATCAATGTAACACCTTTTATTGGAAAACTCAACATTCAAAAAAAACATCATCCGAAACTTATTAATGAAAAACAATTTGTGTATCCAAAAATTGTATTATTATATATATATATAAAAATACTTAAAAAAATGTTTCAAGCATTCAACAAAATTCAAATTTCCAAAACAAATCCTGCAAAATTTGTCAATAAAAAAATTTGTAAGACTCCATTTTATCAGTACTTATTTGCAGAATTTATTTCTAATTTATATTTAAAAGGTGAATAGATTTCAAAAAAAAGATATGTCGGTTATCTTTTTTAAAAAGGGCTATGCTATATACCCAACACTCCATCTGTACTTTCTCGCAGAAGAAAAAAAAGATTTTTTGATACAAAAATGTTATAATATGTAATATATCCAAAAAAATTCGAAAAAAAATCATGAACAAAATTCTTTTGAATTGTAAATAAATATTAAAAATTATTCTTAAGGGTGACTTCAAATTAAGGTCGAAACATCGGCATATAAGTAATAGCAATAACTGAATTTGATATTCTTAAACCAGCCTTGAATTTACGAAATAAAAATACGAAACAAAAGTTAAAAAAAGCGTCCAAACTTTGTTTATAATCAAAGCTTATGAAAAAATTAAAAAAACATGCCAAATTTATGTATAAAAAAAAATATATAATATATCTAAAAATCAAGTATATCTGTACTCCTTGCAGAATTTAATTTGAAGAATTCAGTTAACATTTCCAGTCAATCAGTCAAAGATTTGTTGTATTTATGTTCGAGAGCAACGCATTGAAAGTTGTTTGAACCAGAATTCATAGAAGACTGCCTTAAGCAGGTTATTTTTAAGGTAAGAGCAACATTTGAAGATAGCAAAAGAAATCGAGGAATTTCTATAGGCCACTGTGGCTTTAATCATTATTTTCAACCTCATTGGCAATTTCAGTGGTAGTGGTTTGCATTTTTTTTTATTCAAACCGAAAATTGCCATTGTGAAACATTTCCTTTGTTTGTTTGTGTGTTCATAATGCTATTTTGTACTAAAGCTATACAACGATCAAAGGAAAAGAATCTCAATACGGAAGCCGTCACATTACATAAGAGATACCAACTTAGCTGCTCTAACCAACCTTTCATATTCACAGAAATTCAATTTCGCCTAACAAAAGAAAAACCTGGCTTAATGGCTTATGCGCACCGCTCCACCAACGAAATCCAAAGAAAAATCCAGATTTTAAATTAAGCTTCTGCAACGCATTGAAATCTACTCAAAAGATTTCTATTAATCACAAATAGGTATTTCTTAAACAGTGTCCATCCCTAATGCACCGTCAAGCCACTCCCGTTTATCCTTACTTTCACACTCAAAATTCTTTCGCACCTTTGCGCTCAGTCGCTTTTAATTTACTTTACGTCTGTGCCTTTTCTAACAGTCTGCCGCATACATACACTCAGCCAGTTCGTTGCGACCCCTCTCTCCTAGCACCCCCACTATGCCCATCAGTGCGCTCCAAAAATTTCTTTGTGTCGGCAGTTTCAGAAACTTGTGAAATAAGAGCAGTTGGCAACACTTTTTGTCCTCAGGCATTTGCGATTAAAATTTTAATGGTTTCAGTTACGCTTGCCACGTACTTGCCAACTTGTTCAGCCACTGTTACAACAAGAATAACAACAATAACGCAAATTTTCTAAAAGGCGACACTCTAGACGACATAGATAATGTCGAGAATAATGATTATTGTTGTAACTGATGATGGTAATGACGCTGTTGATGGGCTGGCTGTTGTTATATCAATGGTTGCCGGTTCTCCTCAATTGGTGCTGCTGCTGTTGTTGCAGCTGTTTTTGTTGTCACTTTTGACGTTGCAAATGAATTAAATGCTCGCTGCGATAAGTTTGCACCTTGGAAAAGTTTTAAATGCAAAGTGAACCGAAGCGAAATACATAAAAAGATAATTTCTAGTTATGATAATAGTTTGTCTAAGCTTGTCTAAAGGCAATACTGAAGGGGGAAGGAGTTTGACGACTATTAAAAGGTTTACAAGACTTTTAGGCAACCATTTGTGGTTAGACATTGGTTTATGGTAGAGGTTTAGTTCCAGTATAGAAAGCCCATGACTTCATTCTAATTATTTTGTTGAAAGACTCTGTTTGAAGTTTTCTCCTTCACGTCGGTTCGTTTAAACTCAACTTCGATTGAAAGGTTGGGCAACAGATGGAGTAAGTTGACAATTCCATCCAAACCCAGATATTTTTCAATGTACAGACCCGGCTTTTTATTCACGGTTCTGGTCTTCAACTGGTGGTTGTGGCATTCTGTAGCCTAAGTATGACGAAAGCCTTGAGGATTAATGTCATGACTGTTTTCATTCATTGAGATCTCACCGCCATTAGACTAGTGGTGGAGGAGCAATAGAGAATATTTCTATTTTTGCACTGGATCTCTTTTCTCTAGCCCTTGCAGCACAGTTTACAGTGTCTTCCGGGGAGAGAGATTTGCTATTAGCGGCAGTAACCAAGGGTACCTGGGCGTGCATAAGAATATTTAGCTTTCTCACCAACATTTAGAGCTTTTTCGAAAAGATAAAGTGGATAGTTACAATATGGTCGCAAGACTAGTAAACTACTTTTAATATCAGGTCAGTCCATAAGTTCGTGCGTTTTTTAAAGGTGGTTTTAAAGTTACTGAAAAATATGTTTAAAGTATTTATTAATCAATAGTATATTTTCCTTCATTATTAACAATGTCTTCCCAACGTTTAGGCAAATTTTTAATTCCCTGCTCAAAAAATGTTTTGTCCTTGGAGCCAAAATACGCGTCGATATCCCTTTTTATAGCTTCTTTTGTGGAGTAGTGTTACTCATATGGGATTGAAGTCCACGGAAAAGGTGATAATCACAAGGTGCAATATCCGGAGAGTATGGTAGATGCGGTATTAGCTCCCATCCGAGCTCGTTCAGTTTGCCTAATGTTTGACTTGCGGTATGAGCTCTTGCGTTGTCGTGGGGAAACAAAACTTTACGTCTATTCACTAAAGACGGTCGTTTTTTTTAAGTGCCTCATTCAGGTTTGATAGCTGATGGGAATAATAATCAGCAGTTATCGTCTGGCTTGGTTTTAGAAGTTCATAATAAACAATACCGGCCATATCCCACCAAATAGAGAGGAGAATCTTCTTGGGGTGAAGGCCATCTCTAGGGGTCAGTTCTGGTGTTTCATCTTTATCTAACCATTGGCGTTTGCGAAAAGGATTATTGTTAAGGACCCATTTTTCATCACCAGTAACGAAACTGTTAAAAAAACTTTCATTTTCAAGCCGTTGCAGCAGCTGAGAATACTCATTCACTCTCTGCTGAAGGTTGGCGACGGTAAATCTATGCGGAACCCATTTTCCCAGCTTTGAAACCTTTCCCAACTGAACCAGGTGCCTGTAAACTGTTCCATGCGACGAATATAACCTCTGAGCTATCATATCGACTGTCAAATTTGGCTCAGCTTCCACGAGTTCCACCAAGGCGTCGGAGTTAAAGACTTCAGGACGACCAGCGCGCGGGGCATCCTCCAGGTCGCAGTTACCACTTCGGAATTTTGAAAACCACTCTTGTGCAGTCCTTACACTCACGGTATCCTCTCTGTGAACAGTGTTTATTTCTGCAACAGCAGTTGTTGCATTTTTACCACTTTTATAAAATATGCCTTTTATACGCGTTCGAAGATTCCATTTTATTTTTTAACAAAACGTACTTCTATCCGCGATTTAAATCACTTGTTGAGAGGACAATACCTGTATATCAAAGAAAATATAAATAGTTCTGTTATATTCCGCGAATTATTTTTTGTATGCAAAAATCGTAAAAAATCGTACTGACCTGATACAATCCTGCCAAGAAGGAAAGAGTGGAAGGGGAATTACAACAGCCTACTTAGTATTTCAGCCGTTTCGGTAGTTGTTACAAAGTCTGATGTCAAAGTAGGATATGTTCGTGAATCAGACTCCTAAGCCTTTCTGTTTGGTGGCCAGATGGCTGCAACGCCTTTCCAACTGATGTTTCAACGGTATATGTATTAATGCGACTTCGATAAAATTATAGAATCAGGCGCCAAAAGATACTCAAATCAATTTTTTTCAAACATATTTTTAGGTAATTAATTTACATTCTGAAAATTACCGAAAGTTTCGGAATATCGCGCTCATAGCTTCCCCTAGTGGGTACCGTGTTTTTTTTCTTTTTTTTTTGCTTTTTGAATTAAAAAAATAAGTGGCAACGCTATTCAAAATACAGTTTTTTATTTTAGCTGTGCTCAATGATAATTTCCGTTAGAAGTACTCATATCGTAATAATAAAATCATCTCTACTGTTATTTTTTATTTGCGCATTAAGAGCTAGGTGGCAGCGTCATACAAAAATATTTTTAGTCAAAGTTTTCATCATTTTTTTATTTGATAGCTATGTACCAACTTCTAATTAAATTAAATTTTAATTGATTTTTTTTTAATAAGATGGCAACACGATTTAAAAACATTAAAATAATTGTAGAAATAATATTAATATTAGAAATAATAATAATAGAATTAAAGCTATATTTACCTTAACATTAATACAAGTATGTAAGGGTTTATGCGTTTTCTTACAAATAGTATAATTTTGCAATCAAAAAGTAGGTGGCAACACCAACTAAAAATGTTTTTTTTAGTTTGCTTAAACATTTAATACCTATATCTGAATGAAATGTGTAAGGAACTGCTAGTTTCGAAATAAAATATAGGTGGCAACACCAGCTAAACTAATTTCTTTTATTAACGTTTGATACCTATATCTTTATATCATTTGATAGCTATATCTTAATGGAATGTTTGATAAACTGCAATTTTAGAAATAAAATTCAGGCGGCAACGCTATCAAAAAACTGCTTAGGGAATAGTTTTTTCTTAAAAATATTTGCCTTGATATCCATCTGTAATACTTATATGTATCTATGTTTTAATGAACTATGTACTTTTCCTATACAACAGGTGGCAACACCCAGCTAAAAGGCGTTACATTCACTCCCCGTAGGTTTTCCAACGGTCTAAAAACATTAAAATCTGGACAATGGTTGGATGGGGCGATTTTCCGAAGAAAGGTTCTACGTTTTTCTAATCTTTATATAAATTCTGTTAATAGGATATATTAAATTCTTTAAAAGGAAGCTCGAAGCAGCCTGCATCTTTTAATTTCCATTTATTTATAATAACTTCCGTGAGTTCTAAAAATTCTACGTATAGGCTACATTAATTGTCTTACTCGGTCGAAAATTTTGAATATTTCTAAAGAAAACTTTTATTAGAAATAGGGTGCCTCTTTTTTCTTATTATTTGGGAATTTTTCATTAGCAGTTGACTTTTATTTGGCAAAAATGGCTCCTTTTTAGTTTTTTTTTCTTTAAATGGCTTCATTTATATATCATATCATAGTTTACCTTTGGCTGTGTGTATAATCAATACACTTTTTTCCCCCGTTACTTTAGCTATTCAGCAAATACAGGGTGTCTCTTATGTTCTGGGACAATTTTTTTGTAATAACTTACTTTTCAAATGACTTTTATCATGATTTGAGGAATTTAATCATAGCCATATGATCCCTTCCGTCCTTTGAAACACATTTAGACAATCATTACGATATCGATTTCTATTTTCGGATGGTCGTTTCAAATGTTATTCTTTAGCATTAACGCACCTTTTCTCACAATCACCGTCAAGATAGGGTGTCAAATAAATGAATCTTGCAGATCGGTCGAAATATCTCAAAGAATTGTTTAAACGAATTATGCCTAATACAATATTTCTCCCCGGCTAATTTATCTGCCATTTCGTTCCTTCTAGTTTCTATGTTCCCTAGAACCCTAACGACTCTTAGAAATTATATCTGTTTTTGACGCAATAACCACTTACGCGATTTTGGCCGAACTTAACAAAGCGCACCAGTCGTTTATTTCTTATGCTAACTGGCGCCAATTGGACACACCAAGTGAAGCCAAGTACTTATCCCCCTGATCTTTCCAACGCAGAGGAGGCATTTCGGAACGTTTGCATCCATTCGGACGACATGTCTCAGCTAACGTAGCCGCTGTATCTTTATGCGCCTCACTACGTTTACATATATCGTCGTAAAGCTCATACAGCTCATGGTTTCATCGCCTGCGATACTCACCGTTGCCAACGTGCAAAGGTACAAAAAATCTTCCGCAAAATCTTTCTCTCAAATACTCCAAGGGACGCCTATTTGGATATTGTCATCGTCCGAGCGTCTGCGCCATACGACCGTGCGGACATGATGAGAGATAAAGTGTGAATTTTGTTCGTTGAGAGAGTCGAGAGAGGACTTTATAACTCAATTGCCTACTTTTAAACTAAGTAGCACTTGGTGGCAAGAGAGATTCTACCTTGTATTTCAAGGCTGACATTATTATCGGTGTTAATGCTGGCTGCCTAGTACTACGAAAAATTCAAAATTCAAATAAAAGTTCCTCCAAGTCTTACCTCAAGAAACATCCCATTTAACAAATTTTCATCATAGTTCCTTGAGCTCCGCTTGCCTCTAAAAAAAAAATTTCCCTGCTGTTCTGTTTCCTACTTTTGATTTTACTTGTTGCCACGTCAGGCTTTTGTTCACAGTTTTTATATCACTTTCGATGCAACGGTGCCGTGGCCCCCTAGGTCTGTCTCGGTTCCGCCGATCCTAGGAATTCCAGTTTAGTGCTTACCTGCAGATCTCCGTGCCTCTCTTGCGTAGTGCATGGCCGAGTCACGTCCTATGTTTTCTTGCGCGAGTAGTTTTTGTTGGCATCGCCGGTGTAAGTCGACGTTCGATATCCAATAATCTGGTCACCAAATGCGCAGGATGTTCCTCAGGCGGCGGCTTACAAACGCTGGCCTTTGAACGCTTTCTGTTGATAGATACCATGTTTCACATGCATAGAGAAAGACAAAATGAAATATTTGATTGAAATATTCCAAATTTGGTATGCAATGTGATCTGTTTGGACAGCCACACTGGTCGAGGACTAACAAACGCGTTTCTTGCTTTCTGCAGGCTCGTGAAAACATCACTTTTGCATCCTCCATTTAGCGTGAATTGGCTTCGAAGATATCAAAAGAAAATATTTTAATTTTTTCAGAAGATTTTTCAAGCGTTAAATGCCTTAAAACAAATTTTTGTACAAAATAATTGTTACTCAACACCTACTCTGACTTTGGTAACTGATGCCAACCCCCAAACCACAATCGACTTCGAACAGAAAACACACCCATTACAATGCGAGGAAATAGTCACTCTTGGAGAACAATTCGATTTACATAAATTTACACTTTACCAAGCTAAAATGAGAATCACTGAATTGCATTTAAAAATTCAATTTTAAAGTAAACAAAAGTTAAAATGTACAACAACACAAACAATGACAGCCATAACAATAACCAGTGGCAAAGTAAGGCAAGCAACAACCGTGAAAATCACACCTGCAAAGCTCCTTCCATGACCTGCGCCAAGTTTATGAGATAAGCAAAGTGGCCCCAACGGGTGAGAGGTGAACTGACCAAATACTGTTAACATGGAGTGGAAAGTATATATGTAAGTAATTTAAGAAAAGAACAAGAGAAATTTAAATTGCTAAAGTGCATTGAGTGTCGGCGAGAGTGATAAACTTGAAGTAAAAAGGAAATTGGCATTTGTTAGGAGGTCCAGTAAGTAAATGACTAGGATATGCGAAACAGCTGGTGCACACAGCCGTACACAGCTTTGAGTCCTAATGTCGTTTAAGATACCTACCTACCTATATTTACAGCTAGCAGTTAAATTTATTCATGAAATCACATTTGATGCGATAGATGGACAAAGGCGGCTTTGATATGGCTTGGCAAGAAGGAAGTTGAGTATTGTTGGAATGACTGAGATTGTCGTACTAAACATATAAAAAAATAGTATAAATGTATATGTAAATGAATAACCACTGGATAGCTTGACTCCATTAAATATTTAATACTTTGTTAAACCGCATTGTTATTCATATGTAGTTACAGAAAAAGTATTTACAGAAAAAGTATTATTTTAAAGATATTTATTAAAAAGGATAGCACCAGAGATTATATATATATACATATATATAATTGGCGCGTACACCCTTTTTGTCTGTTTGGCCGAGCTCCTCCTCCTATTTGTGGTGTGCGTCTTGATGTTGTTCCACAAATGGAGGGACCTAAGTTTCAAGGCGACTCCGAACGGCAGATATTTTTTGTGAGGAGCTTTTTCATGGCAGAAATACACTCGGAGGTTTGCCATTGTCTGCCGAGGGGCGACCGCTTTTAGAAAAATCGTTTTCTTAATTTTGGTGTTTCCCGAGATTTGACCCTAAGTTATTTCTGTGAATTCCGAATGGTAATCACCACCAACCCATTCGACTACGGCGGACCACAGATTACATGGGTGGTTTCTAGAGTAGAAGGTCGACAACCAATCAAAGCTTTGTAGTTCGCCAAATTTTTAAAACGTTTCGTGAGTAAATCCCTCAACGGCCTGCATGCCCTCTTTATAGATTTTCTGAAAGCGTTCGATAGTATTGAAAGAGACACAGTTGAATATGTGCTACGCATGCTAAGAATACCGAAAAAATTGTCTTCGATAGTAAGTCTAGCCCTCGCTGAGACCTAGTCCAAAGCACTCTTACAAAGCAAAGCGTCTGGTTTTATCAGAGTTCTAATAGGAGTATATCAGGGAGACTTGAGTGTAAAGCTTGTTTTCAATCTGATCCTAAGCTATGTAATTAAAGAAGTTGAACCATCAGATCCTACAACCTGTGTCAGAAGAAAATAACCGTTTCTTTTTTCTTATAACTTCAGGATATATTACATTCTGCTTTTTTCTGCGTAATAGTCCCTCTCAAAGGTTACGAAGCGCAACCAACAGAAATGAGTGAGAAGTACACGAAGCGTTTCGAGGCGGTATTTTTTTGCACGTACTCGAAAAGGCCAAAATTATCTTACGCCGCGGCTCCAAAGCCGATTAAAAAATCAAAAAAGATTGTTGTGATACATACTTTTATGCAAAGAAATTTTAAATATACATATTTTATACTCCATAAATAATCGCGGTTCCTTTCTTCTCACACAGACTGTATATTCATTCCCCAAAACTTTCCCAATATTTGGCTTTGCTGATGATCTGATCATCCTCGCGAGAAATTTGAATGTTCTAAAAGAAGTACTCCAAACGCTCCAAATAAAAGCAAAATTCTTTGGATAAAAGACCAAAGAAAGCAAAACGAAATAACTCGCAAGACTTAACACGTTGAGAAAAGCACCAAACCTCACAATTGGTCTTCATAAATTTTAAAACGTGGATCAAATTAAATACCTTAAACTGATTCTCAGTAGAAAGGATGGGGCAATGATGCTATCCAAGAAAATGTTCGGGCTGCAAGCAGCCCACGTTAACTGTTAAAAAGCAAGCTCTTGTGTAGAAGAATGTAAATCAAAATATATAAACCACTGATTCTACTAGTGGCAGCATATGGAGGGGAAACGTGGACACTGTGAATGGACACCGTGAATGTAGCATCCGTCCCTTACTGAAAAATGATCTCAAAGTTAAGCCTTACAAGATCTAAAAGGCGCATGATCTCAAACCAAAGCAGCAACAAGAGAGCGAAGGAGTAGCTTCGCTTGGCAGAAAGCAGTCAATTTCCGTACATTGTGGTTTCTGACGAGGAAATTTTTCTAATTGAGCAATTCGTAAACTCCCAAAGCGATAGGGTTTATTTGAGCGACCGTTCATACGAGAATTTGAGTAATCGATTGGCCACCACGAGGCGGCACCCGCCACTGTAACCGCAGATGGGCGCTCTCCAATCGTTTTCATCGAGCCTGGCGTCAAGGGAAATGCGAAATATTATCGGGAAAGTATTCTGGAGGTTGCTTTGAAGACGTGGGCTGACAAACATTTCGGTGGCAGACCATAGACGTTTAAAAAAACAACGTCCACACAATGGCTCCAAAATTCACCGGACGAGAGTCCGATGGATTATTCTCTTTGGGCCATTTTCGAGAGGAAGGTCCGACCTGAAAGATTCACCAGTCCCGAGGCGCTGAAAAAAGCCATTCTCCGCAAGTGGGGCAAAATACCTGCAAGTCACGTTCTGGAAGCTTCCGATTCATTTCTGGAGCGTCTCAAGGTAAAAGATGGGCATATCGAGCAAAAGTAAATTGCTTCTTAACTTTGTATTATTTTCACACATTTTTTACTTTGAGTTGAATAAAAGAAATTTTACAAACTAAATTTATGACCTTTTTAATTGGTTACACTCCGAGTGTCGGACCCTGTAATAACATGGGGGCCACTAATTTTTATAATTATGGGCAACCGGAATGGTGGCGCAAATATCACCATATCCCACTCACCTGCCAGCCTCACCTCGGCACGGTAACCCCTGTTTGAGTGAACGAGGCTCTGATGACCGAACATCCTACACAAAGGAACTGATGTCCCTATCCAGATAACTTCACATCTGTCTGGAGGATCTGTTGTCAACCAGAGCACCAGCATTGTTGTAGTAGATTAATCATCTATTCACCTTAAATTCTCTAAATTACTGAAACCAGTGGCTCTATGCCCCAACTTAGATCTCTAGGAATTGACGATGATGCAGCTGGAAAAGGTTAAGCATACCACTGGCTTCTTGGCAAACTCAAATCTAAGAAATTCATACTCAAAAAAGGATTGAAAGGTGGGCAAATATATCCTTTTTCTGTTTTTTTTACGAGGAGGAAGCATTCTATGTCCCATCAGTGTTAGACTTTAACCCAAACTAAACTTCCTACAGTCTAATTACAAATCCGCTCCTGGTACTAAAATAGATATGTATATCATTGGCGTGTACACTTCTGTTAGGTTTTTGAACGAGCTCCTCCTCCTATTTGTGGTGCGCGTCTTCACGTTGTTCCACAAATGGAAGACCTACAGTTTTAAGCTGACTCCGAACGGCAGATGGTTTTTTATGAGAAGCTTTTTCATGGAAGAAATGGCAAACCCTCGCCTACCGATAAGCGATTCTCATGCGGAGATTCGAACCTACGCACACCCGAATAGTAGTCATACACTAACCCATTCAGCAACGACAGCTCCTCCTGGTACGGATGTTAAGTAAATCAACGCGGGCGGTTTCATCACTTGACTCTACTTCAGTTACTGTTTACATGCTGCCCGTCAAAAGTTGCATAGGCTTTAATCATCGCACTGTTTTGTTTATTTTTAGAAACCACTCTAGTTGGGCTTATCGGTTCTCTCCAACTATACTTGCCTTCTGTCGACTCCAACAGTCCATTTCTTTGTTTAGTATCGTCCGTTTAGCTGCCGACCTCGTAGTCGCATGCTTCACTCAATTCTTACTTCTGTGTGCTTTAATGCATGTTGCACATCACTGATTATTGGCGAAATCTTATGCCATGCATACCTTGAATTAATCATGACGTTGACTAATTTTTATAATCTTTTGAGATCTTTTGAAAATGCGGCTAAATCACGTCTGCTTGTGGCAAATCATGGGCATATAAAAACCCACGCCTTTCATTTTCATCTTCAACACATTCCAGGCATAAAGACGACTCAAGTAGCCTAAAGCGATGTTGGTACTGCAGATAGCATCCATGGCCTGCCAAGAATTGCATTAGGTGAAAGTTAACCTTCTGTTCAACCGATGTTTGAGATTAGCGTATAAGTCCACTTGCTATTTTCGTAGGGATGTAGGCTTCTATTATTCTATAATTTCTGCTACTTTCGTCTGGTACTACTCCTTTTGCTTGTACTCTCTAACTCGTACCTCCACATTATATCAATGGGCGTTAGGCTTGTGATCACCATAGCAGCTTCGTTCGAAGTGGTTTTTTATGCGCTTTTCAATTATATATATAATTTTACCTCTTAGTATTTCGCACATACTGGAGCTGCGTATAGTGGATGTGATGACGCTCTGTTTTTAAGCCTGCGTTTGTTAGTTCTCAGGTCGCCCACGCTCGGAAGCATTGCAAATAAGGTGCCGTACATTCTTGATGATATTTCGGCTTATACATTCGGTAAGTGGTCCAAATCTGGGTCCATCGTGAGTTGTAATACCCAGGTATTTTAGTTAACGTGATAAGTTAAATTTATGTTTCATCATCAGCATAAATTCTTAGAGTTCCAGTGTAGAACATAGGGCCGTTAGGTAAATTCATGTTTGCCTATGATGAAAGATATTATCTTGGATTTCTTGCGGTCCTTAAGAGAACCACTTCCCTTTTCTCCACTGCAATGGATAAACCTACGCTGTCCAGTCAATGTATTACTTTTGAAAAAGCGGAGTTTGCTTTGGGTTCAATATCGGGCACCAATTTAGCTGCAATTACTAGAACTAGGTATGTCGCCTACAAAGCCTGAGATGTGTACAGCTGAGGTGAATGGCAGGCAAAACACTTCATCGCACATAATTTTCCACAGCGTGGGACCTAGCACCGAGCTTTGTGTCACACCTGTTTTAACCTCATATTTTTTTATTCCAGATGTTCTATAAAAACTGCAATACAGCCAAGCATTTTTTTTTTCAAAGCCATCTACTTTTTAATATTAAGCACTAAGTTTAATGCAATATAAAGTTACTAGCTTCTAACGAGTTATGTATATCAAAATCTTACAGTGTTTCGAAACAAAATTATTTTCTTAATTATTGCAAAACTAACAAAAACTTTCTTTATAAGACGCATACGAGTGACTGCATATGTATTTATGCACATTAAGGTGATGGGACGGATAAGAAGTTCTCTTGATTTTTTAATAAAATTTCCAGTATCCGGCGTTATGGCACAGTGAAGTTTGGCATAATAAAATACCTAACTTAAGGGGGTGGTCTAAAGCTCGAAAATTTAGATTATTTTTTATGGTAATAAAAAAAATTGAAAATGATATTTAATTTTAGGCTTTTTATTTAAGCTCCTTTGTACAAAAAAAATGAAAAAAATATTTTTTTTATTGATTTTAATAATTTTAAAAATGGCCCTGAAGTTGTCCCTCCCAAAAAATTGGACCTGGACGGTGTTGTCCATTTTAGCTCTTTAACTGAAACACAAAAACCAAACAAAATTATTAATCAGCATGTCTGTAGCTATGTCCCGCTAAGAGAATAAAAAAGAAAAAAATTTTACCAAATGGTGCGGTTTCGAATTTGACACTCTAAAAATGGGTTTTTTTTTCAGTTAATTAAAAAAAAAATACGAAGTAACTGAAACAATAATATGATTCTAGTACGGGCGGCAGTCATTGATGTTGTGAACAACATATAAAAATTTCAGATGATTCGGCTGAATAGTTTTTTTTTTGTTGACAACACCAGGCCGAAAAAAGTAGTTTTGAGATAATTGAGTTTAAAGTTTTGAGAGTGGATATTTTCCATTGACGCCGCCGCGTGACGAATGTGATTCTACCTGCTAAAATGGCTGTAGAATCGAAAATACTGGGAATATCCTTCCAAAATTTAACAGTAAATTCTTGAAAGTCGATACTTTCGAAATATCAAAAAAAATTAATTTTTTTTCATTCTAGACCACCGGCACCCCTTAAGTGGCTCAAAACTTGTATTGATTTTTGACAATTTTTTTCCGGCGGTGCTTGACTTTTTTTTATATGGAAGAAAAAATTCTACATTGTCAATAAAAAAAAATGATCAAAAATTAACGCGATTTTTGAGTTACTTCATATTTACATTTTTTTATAGCAAAATTCAGAAGGTATAAAATTGCATAACCGAAATTTTTCTGAAAACTTAAAAAAAGTCTAAATTTCTTATTTTTTTTAATTTGCTGAAATTTGGATTTATTTTGTTTTTTACAGGAGAATGAAACATATTTTCTTAAAAAATGTATTGGTAGTTTATCATACACTGATATTTAAATAAACTGTAATATTCCTCAAAATTGTCTCGCATTAGTAGTTAACTGGCTACAGTCTTGTACTCTAGTGTTCCTGACCGACAATACTACCTTTTAGATGACACGCCGATTGAGTCATTTTCCCACCCGATCACCCTAATACATATTTATAAATATATCCCTAAATGCAAAAACTGTTGCCCAAGTAACCGCTCCTCCTACCCACTGGCTTGTTTGAGTGCAAATGCATGAAAAGTTAATTCAACGCAAAGTAAACCAAGCAAAATTAATTAATGCAATTGAACGTTTGCATAAGTGCGAGAGCCGCTTTGGCTTGTCCAACGGCAGGCGGTTGGAAGTTTTTGTGCTCGCGTTGAAATGGTGCAAATTGTGCCATCAGGTAAATTACCTGCGAAGTGAATGCGAATAGATAGAGCAGAGTGTAAAGGGAAAAAGTTACGGGGAAGAAAAGATAAAAGCAAACAATAACATTTTTGAAATCTTTTTAAAGTTGGCAACTAGCACAACAAATGTTGCCGCAGCAAGTAAACGCAAAAGCAGCAAGCAGCACAAAAGCAACACTGCAGCACGGCAAGGTGGCAGTTGCGGGGCAAAGCTAAAAAAGTTAATAAATGATTAAAATAAGAAGTTGGGAAAGGAGCAAGTTGAGAATTAATTAAGTGCAACGGTTGGAAACTTCAACTTGCCAATGAAGTGCATTAAAAACGCACAAACACAGAGGCAACAACTAAGCAAAAGGACAGAAGCGTAGCAAACATGTAAACTTACACAAATACAATGCAGATGCACTAAGCCACAATCACAAGTACAAACACAAGCATAAACAAAAGCACAAACAGAAACACAAACACAAGCAGAAGCAGAAGCGTAGCACACATGTAGCAATACTCACACCCCTACACACGAAGAGTAAGTAAGTGGAACAGCTGCCAACCGCAGACGCAACTGCAATACGATTAACCGGCAACGTACGCATTGAGCGCTAGGCAAACTGCTTAGAAGTTGCCAGTAAGTGAAGGCAGGTAGGAAGAAGCGGTCGAGTTTGACACGCCGAAAGGGATGAATGCAATGATTGCGGCGAGAATTTCTCATTAGAGCGAATTAGCTGTGGATGTGACTGCGGATGTGGCTGCAGACACGGCTACACGTGCCGAAGCGTCGGCCACACACACACGCACAACACTAATGGTTAAGAGGTAAGTGGCATAGGTTGCGGCATACACTGACCAAGTTATCGTGCAGGGTCTTTCAAGTTGGAGCTTCCTTTTTGTAACGGATGCTAAGTAGGTAAGCTTCTTCTTCGGCGCCAGTTGGACACACCAAGTGAAGCCAAGTCCTTCTCCACCTGATATTTCCTACTACCACCAGCTGGTACCACATTGAATACTTTCAGAGCCGGAGTGTTTTTATCCATTCGGACGACATGACCCAGCCAGCGTAGCCGCTGAATCTTTATTCGCTGCGCTATGACTGTGTTGTCGTAAAGCTCATACGACTGTTTGTTTGATAACAGGAGGTACATCGTTTTGTTTTCGTTTCCCACCAGACGCATTCGCTTTGCCTCTTTATCCAGTTTGGAGAAGGCAGAACTGCGCGGTTGTTAAGGCCGATGATATCGATATCATCGGCATACGCCAACAATTGTACGCTCTTATAAAATATTGTGCCTGAGCGATTAAGTCCTGCGGCTCGTATGATCCTCTCTAACAACAGGTTAAAGAAGTCAAATGACAGCGAGTCACCCTGTCTGAAACCTCGTTTTGGCATCGAAGGGCTCGAAGAGGTCCTTCCCAATTCTGACGGCGCTGCTGGTATTGAGCAATGTCATCTTGCATAGCCGTATTATGGGGGATACCGTATTCAAAAATCGGTAACTCCTTTTCGTACTGTCGAATGCAGCTTTGAAGTCGACGAAAAGATGGTGTGTGTAGATTCTGCTTTCATGGGTCTTTTCCAAGATTTGGCGTATTGTGAATATTTGGTCGATGGTAGACTTTCCAGGTCTAAAGCCACACTGATAAGGTTCAACCAGTTGGTCGACAATACACAATACGCTCGCTAGAACCTTATAGGCGATATTTAGAAGACTAATCCCGCGGTAATTGGCACAGATTGTAGGATCACTCTTCTTATAGATTGGGTAGAGCTCACTTAAATTCTAATCGGCAGGCATGCTTTCATCCGACCATATTTTGCATAGGAGCTGATGAATGCACCTTACCAGCTCCTCGCCGCCATGTTTGAATAGCTCAGCTGGCAATCCGTTGACGCCCGTCGCTTTGTTGTTCTTTGGCCAATTTATCGCTATTCTCACCTCGCGATGTTCAGATAGTGGAACGGAAATTCCGTCGTTAACGATTGGGGTATCAGGATCTTCACATTCTATGTGAAATTCGCAGCTGTCACTATTTAACAGGTTCGAGAAGTGTTCCCTCCATAATTAAATATGTTCTGGATGTCAGTCTTTGTTCTTATAAGAAAACGCCTCGGTCTTAAAACCTTCTGTAGACCGCCGAACTTTCTGGTCGAATTTTCGAGCATTGTTGCTATTGGCCAGCATCTCAAGCTCCTCACATTCACGTATTTCGGCCTCTCTCGTTTCTTTTTCCGATAATACGTCTCTCTTCCTGTCTTAACTCTCGGTAACGATCAAACATGGCTCCCGTTACGCCTGATGGCAGCGTGGCTCTATAGGCAGCATCTTTTCTTTTTGCGGCAGCATGACATTCCGCGTCGTACCAACTGTTTTTTCGGGCTCTCCGGAATCCGATTTCTTCTTCGGCGGCGGTACGTAAATGTTGCTCCATTGCTCTTGCATGCCGGTTTATTGGGCAGTACTCTCTGAGAGCAGGAGTGAGAGTCGAGTCGCGAAGCTTTTCGATGTTGAACATTCTTTGCGTAGGTAGATGTACGTTTTTTGCTGCACAGAGGCGTGTGCGCAGTTTAGCTGCAACGAGTTAATGATCCGACTCGATGTTGGGTCCTCGGACCGTGCGTACAACTAATGTACTAGAAGCGTGTCTTCCATCTATCACAACTTGATCGATCTGGCTTCACGTTTTTCGTTCAGAAGACAGCCAGGTAGCTTGGTGTATTTTCTTATGCTGCAGTCTGGTGCTGCAGACTACCATGTTTCGGGGTCCGGCGAAGTCGATCAGCCTCTGTCCGTTACCGGATGTTTCGTTGTGCAGGCTGAATTTTCCGACTGTAGGACCAAAAATTCCCTCCGTCCACCCTGGCGTAGGTAAGCTACAATTTGTTAAAAGAAGTTCGAGAACCTTACAGAAATAATTAAAATCCCATCCTAGATGGTGGCGCTATGAAAAGTGCATTTCTCAAAATGATAGGTACTTACTTGCGGTTTTAATAATTTTCCCACATAGCACGAAATTAAAAAAGTTAAACGCAAAAAAAATAGGTTGCAAAATACAAAAATGCTTTTTAAAATATTTTATTAGCAAATTAGAAAGAAGATAATTAAGTGAAAGACAAATCGACATTGTCTTTCAAAAGTGACGCCTAGATGTCAGTAGTGGATAACTCACAGACGGTACCCAAGTATGTGTCGTCAGAGCCCTTGAATAAACGAAAAAAAGGAGGGGAACAGGAAGAGTAGGCAGAAGCAAATTCTTGCTACGGCGTCTTCCGCATAAAAACCCAATACAAACTGCATTTGGAGGCTTCAAATTCTTGTTTATGCTTTCACAATTCAACACGCGGCACTTCCTTTTCATTAATTTGTTTAGTTTAAATCTCACAAATCACAATTATTGCCCTCTAATAGTTTTTCATCTCTAATTTTGGGTGATTGTGCCCATGTGTTACTGATGTCGTTACTGATGTCGTCAATGAAGCTCAAGCCCACATCGAAAACTGACTCGAATGGCCTATCGGCCATCTTGCTGAAGAACTGCTTGTGTCTCGCTGAGCCTCTTACAACTATATTTACTGGAAATTAACTTCCTTTACACCTATATTTAAGAGTGGAAAGAAAAACGATGTTAGCAATTACAGGCTGATTTCGAAGCTATCGTCTGTCTCAAAACTTTTTGAGATAACTGTGAATGATAAGTTATATTTTGCTGTCAAAGGCCTAATATTTACCAACCAGCATGGTTTCGTTGCAAGTCGCTCCACTGTCACTAATTAGTCTATTTTCAATGATTACTGCATCGCAGCCTTCCAGAACAGATCTCAAGTTGATACAATTTATAGAGACTTCACTAAAGCGTTTGACAAAGTATCGCACCGAATACTCTTGTCGAAGCTTGCGTCAAGGGTATACACTCCACGTTTTTGTCGTAGATCAAATCATATTTGTCTAATAGACACTGAGTAGCTTCTTATAAGCTAATGATCTTAAAATATTTGCGGTTATTAACAGTGTTAGTGACTCTGAAAAGTTGCAATCGGACTTACGCAATGTCCGAAACTGGTGCTATTTAAACCGTTTGTCACTAAATACAAGCAAATGCTTTCACGTAAAATATGCTAAATCAAACAATACCTTGCATGCTTCGTATAGAATTGCTGGCTTACCTTTGCAATCCGTTGAAGAAATTAAAGACCTAGGCGTTATTTTCGACTCTAAGCTGAATTTCACTAGCCATGTAAGCCACGTCATAAAACGGTCATATTCGATGCTGGCATTCGCACGCCGAAATTGTTTTGCATTTACCAACCCACACCCTCTCAAAACATTGTATTGTGCTTTTGTTAGATAAAGATTAGAGTATGCCGCTGTCATTTGGAGACCGTACCAAGTAGGTCTCTCTAATCGGATTGAGAGAGTTTAGAAAGTTTTTCTTCGTTTTACCCTCCGATTTTTAAACTTTTCTGAACCTTTACCATCGTACCGTTCTCGATGTTTATTGATTGACTTAAAACTCCTTGATAGCAGATGGTCTTTTCTATCGTGCTCTTTTATTATTCGTATAATTTCTGGATCTATTGATTGTCCTTCCGTTTTACGACAGTATGAAACCTTTAAAATTCGCTTCTCGAGAACCAACTACGGGGTGTGCTCCAATTCTTTCATGTGCCGATTTAAATTTGTTTTTCAATTTTTCTGATGCTGATTTTACATGGCCGTCAACCACCTTAAATCGTTTTTTTTTTAGTAATTACTAAATTATTTTAGCTTAACATAGTCTATAAGAATGTATCCATTCAAAGAGAAAATAAATACATAAAAAATATGTAATTTCTGTTGGTTTTGTCCGTTTGTTTTGTATTCGTAAGGGACCTGACGTCAGGCTTGCCAAAGTCGCGAAAAATCAAGTAACTGTTTTGGGAAGACGCCACCTATAGTACTCAGTGCGCTTTGGGCGGTACCTCTTTTTATGTAACTTTGACGTGTTTCAGGTAGACATACATGTGGGATTCTTTTCCGTTCAAATGAAAAATAGCGGTTTAAATACTGATTAACTTAACGGTTACTTTATTTAAACTAAAGTTGCAACGCATCCGACCAGTCCGGTGCTCGATTTAAGAAGAAAGCTTCGTTTTCCTAACGCTTTAGTTCTGAGCCCTTTTCGTCCAGTCAGTGATGCCTATTGCAATTAAATTCGTCCAGTTACAAATAAATTCGTCCAGTATGCAGAGATGCATTTACCTATATCGTAATCTAAAAGTCATGTTCACTTATGTCCTTTGTTCGTTTGCCAATCCCATGCAGAGATGCATTTACCTATATTGTAATTTAAAAGTCGTGTTCACTTATGTCCTTTGTTCGTCTGTCAATCCCACATTCGGCCATCCTGATGTTTCATTCGCCTCGAATGAAGGGTTCCACGGCTTCATGTACTCTGCCACTGTATGCGTTACTCTCGGCCCTTCGATATCGCCGATCTTTTCCACGGTGTATCGACCATGATGTCTTTTCTCTTTCACCTTGTACGGTCCGTAAAATTTTGGCTTGAGCTTAAGTCCGGTTCCATATTGAGTGCGCTTAACGGCGACTAAATCTCCGACTACATACTCGGTTTCTATTTTGCGGTTTTTATTAAAATTCCGAATGTTCTCTTCTTGCATATGGCTTATATTAGCTCGTGCTTCTTCTCGTACCTTACTCCTCTCTTCCTCCAACTCTTCTATAGCTGATTCTTCCAACAACTTGCGAATGTCATGATTTTCGTTAACGCGTATATCAACACCTGTTAACAGTTTGAACGGTGAATACTTCGTGCTTCGCGACGGTGTAGAGTTTATTACTTGCTGCACTCTATCCACATGCTTATACCATAGCTTCGGATTCTCTACGCATAACTTCGTCAACATTGGTATGACAATCTTATGCACTCTCTCTACCTGCCCGTTTCCACGCGGAACTCCGGTTGTTATAACTAGATGTTGTATGTTTTCCTTTTTGCAATAATCCTCGAACGCATTCGAAGTAAAACCAGTCCCTCTATCCGTGATGATCCTAAGTGGATGTCCAAACGTTGCTGCCTGCCTTTCTAAACGCTCTAAAACTTCATCGCTTCCGGTACTTCTAGTGGGATACAGCCAAACAAATTTGGAAAATGCATCGACGACTACTAAAATATAGTTATATCGCTTTTTCGTTTCTTCCATAGGTCCTACGTGGTCTAAATGGTACGTTACTAGAGGTCTGTCCCCTTTGCTAATTGGATGTAGCATCCCTTCCTTCTTCCCAGCTTTCGCCTCTGAAACCAAACATTCTACGCAACTCCTGACTACTCGCACTACCTTCGGTGCCAAATCGTAAATAAAAAAGTCTCTCTCGACCAAATCTTGCGTCTTTTTCGCCGCATAATGTCCTTGTCTATGAGTCATCTGGATAACCTCTCGCTCCATCGATGTCGGTACTACCATAAGTTCTTTAGCGAGATCTTTATGGAGAACCCCATGCTTTAAATAGAAATCGTGATACTCCTCGTGCTCTAAAACCTTTCGTACGGCTGCCAACTTATCGTCTTTCAGTTGTTCTTCTCGTATTCTATGTCGCAAGGTGTCCGTCATCATCAAGCAATGTATGCGACTTAACGCATCCACGTGTCTCATCTGACTTCCTGAACGGTGCTCAATCTCGTACTGATAGTCTTGAAGAAACATCGCCCAACGCGATACTCTTAAGGGAACGTCCTCTTTTTTCATAGTTAGTGCAAAAGCGTTACAGTCGGTTACTATTTTAAATTTTATACCCATAACGTATACTCTCCATTTCTTTAGCGCAGCTTTAATTGCTAATACCTCCAGCTCGTATGAGTGATATTTCTGTTCTACAACCGTAGTTTTTCTACTCATGTATTCAATAGGATGTAAACATCTATCTTCCGAATCTTTCTGTAACAGAACTCCGCCATATCCGAACATGGATGCATCTGTATGCACTTCTGTCTGTAGTGTTGGGTCGAATAATCTAAGCAACGGTGGATTCGCTAAAGCAGTCTTCAACTGTTGAAACGCTGCTATTTGTTCATTCCCTATTTGAAACTCTACGTATTGCCCCATGAGATCAGTCAATGGTTTAGCGACCAGAGAATATCTCGGAATGAAGCGCCTAAAATATGACGTCAGTCCCAAAAAACGTTGAAACATCTTCTTATCGGTTGGAATGGGAAAATCACCCACTGCTATAGTTTTCTCTCGCGATGGTGCTATGGTGGACGCCTCCACAACGTAGCCCAAAAACGTGACTCGGCTCTTTAAAAATTGACATTTCTCCCATTTTATTCGAAGTCCATATCGTTCTGCGGTCTCCAATACTCTCCTTAAACTAGTTAACCCTTCCTCCACGCTCTTTGAAGGAATAATTATATCGTCCATATAGGCTATTATTGTGTTATTCCGAATAAGTTCGCCTAGCACAGCATTAACGTACCTCGTGAAAACTGCTGGGGAATTACTGATGCCAAATGGAGCATACAGGAACTCGTATTGTCCATTATGAGTTACAAAAGCTGTGTATTTACGCGACGTAGTCTCTAACGGTACGTGAAAGAATCCGTTACGAAGATCCAAAGTCGAGTAAAAAGTAGCCGATTGAAGCCTCTGCAGAACATTATCGATTAATGGCATCGGAAAGTTGTCACGTATTATTTTTTCGTTTAACTTCCGGTAGTCGCAGCATAACCGTTTGGTACCATCCTTCTTTGTCACCAGTACTATCGGAGATGCATACTCGGATGTGCTAATCTGAATGATATTGTCGGCTAACCACTCGTCTACCTGCTTTTCGACTAAACACTGATCGGCGTACGACATTCGACGTGGTCTTTGATATACTGGCACCTCATCGGACAAGATGATCTTCATTTCGATAGGCGATGACTTTCTCTTCTCGCTTCTGTAATTCGTAATCAGGCTAAGTACCCTTTCCTTCGTTGCAGTTGGCAAATGATCGAGTTCAACCTGCAACCCAGCACTCTCACAAGACACAGAATGTAGGATTTGTCCAAACTCCTTCGCCAACTCATCAATGCGATTCGGGTCTTCACTCCCCACTATTTTCACGCTAACTTCCTTAAATTCTGATTTCTGCTCGGGAATTCTTTTCTTTTGGAACCTCACCCCCTCGTCGTCGATGACGACGTCTACCTGCCTTAGAATATCCTTTCCTAAAATCGCGTCGTACAAAATATCGCGCTCCTTAGCAACGTGAAACTCGATATTTACCTCGACCCCATCCAGATCCATGATCGCAGAGAAACATCCAACAGTGGTTATCATCTTGTTGCCAATGCCATACAACGTTTTACTTATGGGTTTTAAGTCGATGTATCCAATGTTGAGTAGGGTGTCATATCTGACAACACAGATATCACTACCCGTATCCAACAGTGCTGAAAACGTGTACCCATTTATCTGTAATTCGCGGAATAGGGACGCGTCCTTTGAAGCTGACTTCGCTCTCGGCTCTTCTTCGCCGTCGGTAACTACATTCACCCTTTCCTTTTCCATCTTCTCCGCTCGCGGTACCGTCTGCTTACATTCGAATGCCTTGTGACCGACTTGGCTACATTTGAAACATCGAATCGCCAATTGAGTGCATTGCCTAGCAAGATGCCCTATTCTTCCACACTGGAAACACGACCTACTGCTTTGCGAGTCATCTTTAGTAGAACCTTTATCTTGCGAGGACTGTGTGAACGGTCTGCTTCCTATGTGTGATCCCCTGTGTTGTGATCCCCTACACTTCTCATAAATGCGCAAGTTTTCCTTAAGGTCTCTCAAATTACGGGCTTGATATAAAATTTGCTTATTAACGCGCGTGTCTGGGATGCCATCGATAAAATATTCGATAACGCTCTCGTCGTCCATATTAATCGGACTGGCAATCTCCATCAATGAGTATAGATACTCCAGTAAATTCTCGTTCACCCGTTTACGTCTATTCTTTAATCTGCGATGAATTTCGTTCGCACTCAGCTTAACTTCGAACTCTTCCTTAAGGATGGACTTTAGCGAGTTCCAATCCTTCACTGCTCTCTGACTTCTCACAAAGGTTCTTGCCGCACCCCTGAGTAGTTGTTTTCCATAAATAAACTTCTGCAATTCGTTCCAATTGACGACAGCTGCATTATCCTCGAACTCCTGCAACCACTGATTAACGTCAGGTTGCCCGCACCCTGAGAATGATGACAGCGCATCTTCGACATCGCGAAGGCTAAAAAAATTCTGGACTGGCATTTGTACCTTAGCGGATCTATCTTCGCAACCCTCATCCGAACCTAGACTCACATTGGCGTCTGAAACCCTAGAATGACCGAAGTGCTCTAAGAGTGCGTCCTGCAAATCACCTTTCCGCCCCCTAGTCGGTAACCCTAAAGCCGTGAGTTTCTCCCTGAGGCAGTTTAAATTCAATTCTAAAATTTCGTCCACGTCCATGTCAATGTCGTTTACAATGTTAGATATAATACAATGTTTACGTATAAAGAATTCAATAAAGTAATATTCAACACCAATATAATTTTCTTAACTAGTTCTTAAATATATGTTGGGAACCGCTGTAATGAGTAGAACCCAGCACTTTGACTTTGCAATTTCTTTCGTTTTGCCTATTACTTATATTCGTTTCTAATTTACTGTAACATCTTGTACATACATTTTGCTATAAAGGGTCATACTCAACTTATGTACATTCCATTTTTAGAAAAAATAAAGTAAATTCGAAGTCAAGACAAATCAGTCTTCCGACTCTTAACAATATACTTGATAGCTTTTGCTATGCTTTTTGTTTACAAATTATTTTGATAACTATTGATAATTCAAAATACTTTTCGTGAATTTACTGCTGTTGATTTACTGTTTTTGATTTCAAACTTAATTTAACTTGTTTATTCATTTTAGATAAAGTTAAAATACTTTTATTGGGATAAACTAAAAAAAATAATTCCTATTTCCTACATTGTAATTACTTTCAAATTTACTGTACCGAAATGTACTTGGTAAGAATAGTTCTTGCCACATGAAAGGGCAAATTGGTTTAAGTTATTACAAACTTCTTTGTAATTATTGAATACTGTATATAATATTTTTTTTTTTTTATATAGCCATTTACTTTTAAACTGTATTGAAATTGATAAAATGCATTTAATTTTCACAAAGTGGTTTGCATAATGTTGCTTAGTTATATTTAGGTATAAAATAAATGATCAAATTAATTTCCACTCTTTTAGTCAGCACTTAAGTTAAGAAAACTACAATATTATTAGCATCAGTTCATTAATTTTCACAAAGAAATATAGATATAAAATAAATAATCAAATTAATTTCCACTCTTTTAGTCAGCACTTAAGTTGAGAAAACTACAATATTATTAGCATCAGTTCATTATTAGTTAGTTACAATAGTTTTTTTTTGTTAAATGTATACTTAAGGTATTTTCTCCAACAGTCAGGATATAAGTAAATATCCTTGATTTTGGTTTATTACACAAAACAGTTTTAAAAATTTTAATCGTTTTTTTTCAAAAAAATTTTTTTTTTTTTCACTTCAACGCACAATCAACGTTTCGGCGTCACACTTTTCTTATACGCACTTACATACCTTCAACTTTGGTTCTGAATATTTTGCGATACGGTAAATTTCCGTTACTTGCACTTTGCTGCTTCTTCACGCCGTTAGTATTCCGTTAATCGCATTCCCTCGTCGCTTCATCACTTTTCTTGAAAACCGCAAATCAGACGCACAATCCAAACGCTAGCTCCTTCTTTCTTCCAGCCGCTGTTGCCGTTGTCGTTGGCGACTGCGCCATATACACTTCCAATGCTACCTCAAAACTTCGCTCAAATTTGATAACTGCGCCTCACTGCTACGTTTCTCTGCTGCTTCCAACCGCGGCGCCTGTCTGGTCTTTCCGTTACTGCTGCGCACTATGATTTCAATTTAGTGCGTGCTTTGTATTGCTTTCGCTTATTTAATTTCGAAGAAAAACAAACTTTAGATGAACGAAACGAATAATCCCGGACGAGCCCCCAAATTGTGGGATTCTTTTCCGTTCAAATGAAAAATAGCGGTTTAAATACTGATTAACTTAACGGTTACTTTATTTAAACTAAAGTTGCAACGCGTCCGACCAGTCCGGTGCTCGATTTAAGAAGAAAGCTTCGTTTTCCTAACGCTTTAGTTCTGAGCCCTTTTCGTCCAGTCAGTGATGCCTATTGCAATTAAATTCGTCCAGTTACAAATAAATTCGTCCAGTATGCAGAGATGCATTTACCTATATCGTAATCTAAAAGTCATGTTCACTTATGTCCTTTGTTCGTTTGCCAATCCCATGCAGAGATGCATTTACCTATATTGTAATTTAAAAGTCGTGTTCACTTATGTCCTTTGTTCGTCTGTCAATCCCACATACATATGTGCAATTTTACACGATAGAACAACGCAATTCAATTCTTGAAAATTATTATGAAAATGTTTGATTTTTAAGTACAGTTTATCAGGAATTTGGTGATTTTGTTGGTGGAAATAGTCGACCGAATGAGTCGGCCGTTCAAAGTTTGGTGTATACAAAAAAGGCTGACAGGCCAAAAACTGGGTGTTATGTTGAGAATATTACTGATGTAGCGCAAAGTGTTGTTGAACAACCTTCAAGATCGATATGTTGACGTTCGCAACAACAAAATTGCGTAGATTTTTTGTAATATTTTTCCTTGACGGCATTGCGCATTTTCTCTATATTACGCATACACGACGAAAAGTTGTCAAAACTGATCAAAATGTTGATATGCTACCGTTTTTTCGCGGATTGTAATCTGAACACGTTAACTTTTCATTCTTAATTTCAAAAAGTTACTGCCCGCCTAAATGTACTTATATTTAGCAAACTATAAAAAGAGTGGCGTAAGAGCGGCGAAAGGTAATGCAGAAGTGGCGATTGTCCCCCTGTATATATTTTGCTATCTATTTGTAATACGGCGGGGGTGATGGTCTACTGCCCAGAACATGCCAAAGTTAAACACGTATATCAAAAGTATTTTGAGTGGATTGGACAAAAACTACTTGTACTATATATCAAGTGGTTGATGATTCGTCAGTACCGGATCGCTCACTGGTGCCTGCGGACTGCCTTTTAATTTCCTAACCACTTGCACTTTTTTAGCAATGAGCGCAAACTTTTGCAAACTGACCATTAGCTTCTATGCAATTTTTGTTTGATGGTAAGAGACATTTTGTCCGTAAAACAGCAATACTTTGAGTGAACAGGTAGTTTTCAGCTGGGTCCTTGATAACAGCATCTTTAAAATGAAGTTACTCATATTCTTTTTTTTTTTTGGAGCTTACGTCTTAGCTGACAATTCGAGTGAATTTCGACAAGTCATGAGGGTAGACAACATATGAACGCGTGAATAGACGAACGAAGAATAATCTCTCATATATCCCTCAGGAATTTGCCTGATTTAACGACTTTGGACTATTTGCTGCAGGGATATCTCAAAGATAGAGTTCGTAGAGAAAATTGGCGAGATTGAGGCACAATTACGCTTAAATGTTGTCGAAAACGTTACTAGAGGGATCCTCTGTTAGAGGACAACCCTCCGCCTGCAATCTCGTTTAAAAAAAAATAAATAATTGGCTTGCACACTTCTATTATATGTTTCGCCGAGCTCCTCCTCCTATTTGTGATTAAAGTTCTTCATTTTGGTTTTCTCATGCACGGAGATTCGAACCTACGTTCTCCGAAGAGAAATCAGGCATCAGCCCGTTCGGCTACGACCGTTCATAAATGCCATACTCTCCACCGCATATGGCAGTATTTCAAGATTTGTATGTAATTTGAATCTAAAAAAGCAACTCGTACTTGAAAGACCCTGTGTATTGTAAAAACATGTTGGGTTGGAGGAAAGTCTCATAAGAAGGAAGTAAGATAAGTCAATCCACTTACAGCATAAATTTATATTAATATATAGTAACCTGTGGGGCAGACACCATATCGCCACTCGATTCTCAAACGGGATCTATACACTCAGCTCGGTAGGGAGGACGACAATAGAAAATGTGGGCATTGCAAAGAAGTTAGAGAGTATACTGAGACTAACAAATTTGTGTTTAATTGAAGCGCTATGCCATTCGCACAGCAAAATAAGTTTCTGTAAAGCAAAGCGAACTATATCTGATGGACTGAAGCTGCAAGTAACCCCTCGAAAAAGTTGCCACTGGTACTGAAGGGTGATAAAATAATTTGGTCACAGAGGTATGCCGGGGTTAAACAGCAAATTAGGCTGCGTCGTTCATGTGCTAAAGATATGTGCACAACAATTAAGGATTTTTGTTTTTGTTTTGTTGTTTTTTAAGGTATTTGCTTTTGAAAATTTTAAATTGAAAAGAAAAAAAGTTATTTTAAATTATAAGTCCTACAAAAAAAAAGTCATTTGCATAAATTTGCGAAAAATTATAAATTTTGTATTCACAGAAATTAGGAAACATTATTTTTCAATAATTTGTTTAACGAGCACAGTTGTAAACAACCAGAGAAAAAAGAAACGATTTTCCATTTCCTCTGTGAATGCTCTGCGCTATGGAAGGAGTGAATGTCAACCCTGGGTAAACCCTTGTTCGAGAGTCTCGAACAACTTTTTGGCTTAGACGTCAACAACCTAGTAAAGTTCTTAAACAACACAGACTGGAACATTAAACATGTTGGTAACGAGGATGTGACAACAAAATGGTGCGGAAGCGCTGCTTGGATTCTTGAAGAATCAGCACGTCAACCAACCAACCAACCAAATTCGCGTCATACACCAAGACACGGAGTATAAACTTAAAATTTCTTAAATTTTTTTTTCTAAAGGAACAAAAGTTTCTTTCTAAAAATTTCACCATTTTTGAGAAAGATTCTTGTTTAAAAAACAAAAAATTCTTTTCTAAAAATCTTTATGTCCGTCGCATGCTTTTGTACAGTATAAAATCATTGTTTAAGCAAATATTAAACCAAATAAATATTAAACCGAACATTTATTTATTTAAAATAATAAGTTTTTAATTGCGAATATATTTCAAATTAAATAAAATTTTCTGAATTTTTCTTGCAAAACTGTTAAGCACTCCAAGCATTACAAAATTACAAAGTTTAAGGAAAATATCAGGCCCACCATTTCGCTTTGCTATGGAACTACACTTTACCTTTCAATTAATTCAATGTCATTTTTCCACACATCCATAATATTTTCTTTTACAATAAATTAATTACTTAGAGTGCATGATTACGTATTAGAAGACCACTGTGTGTGGTAAACTGTCTTTCTACTCCAATAATAAAGTAGGCCACAAAATATATGTAGTACCGCAAAATGTTTACCAATTTTTATAAATATTCGTTTGCTTTTTTTTAATTTTATAAATTGTATATAAAGAAATGATTCATTCTACAAGAAGTGTTATCGAAGTTCCAAACTTTGTGTAAAATTTAGAAAAATTCGATGAATCTTCATGAAATTCCGTAAATCAAAAATTTTCGAAAAAATATTATTTGACCAGATAAATCCTATTATAACAAGCATGAATCTGATACCCCAACACCAATTTGGATTCAGGAAAAAACCATTCAACAATCCAACAGATTCATAGAGTAGTTCACAAAATTAATGATGACCTGAATAAAAAAAAGAGTTTGCATGTCCATATACCTCGACGTAGCTAAAGCCTTTGACAAAGTGTGGCACCCTGGGTTACTCCATAAATTAAAAACACAACTACCTAATGACTTTTACCTTATGCTTAAGAGTTACTTCCAAGACAGGAAATTCTATGTTAAATATAACGACGCATGTTCAGACATTCAACCTATGAACGCGGGCATTCCCTACGGCAGTGTCTTAGGACCAACATTGTATCTATTGTACACGCCTGATCTACCGGAACCGAAGTCAGAAAACAGCATGATTGCAACATTTGCGGATGACACAGTCCTCATGGTATCTCATAAAGATACAAAAGTCTCAAAACAAAATTTACAAACCGAATTAAATGTGACATTAAACTGGTTCAAAAAATGGAACATCGAAATTAACGCTGACAAAACAATACAAGTAAACTACACAAACCGAAGGACAAAAATTGAACCAGTTAGCGTTGGTAATTCTGACGTGCATATTGACACCAAAGCGAAATACCTGGGTATTACAATCGACTCGAAATTAAACTGGCAGGAGCATATAAAGAAAAAGCGAAATGAAGTTAAAAATCGTTTTAAGAAATTGTACTGGCTACTTGGACCTCAGTCCAATCTAACATTGCAAAATAAAGTACTTATTTATCGAACGATAATTGCTCCGATCTGGAAATATGGAATTGAGATTTAGTTCACTGCTGCAAAAAGTAAGTCCAGTCTAAAATACTTAGGACCTTAACTAATGCACCTTGGTACAAACCTAACGCAGATATTCATCGCGACCTTGATATCGATACTATTGATGAAACAATACAAAGCGCTAGCAGAAGACACATAAATAGATTATTAACACACACAAATCCTATGATGAGAAGACTACCAAATAAAGAAAAATCTACCCAAAGTCGGCTTAACCGTCAAACACCAACAGATCTTGCAAAATCCTTGCAATCAATTGTCAACTAATCGTATATGTCATTGTCATTGTTTGTTAACCACTTGTTTTTAAATAATATGTATATTTAATCTATAAAAGCTTGGGGGATTGGCCCTTCAATATCACTCTCATTCCATCTTTTTGTAAATCAAATTACTTATTGTCTAACTGCAGGTGTAATATTTTATGGACGAAATAGAAGAAATAAAACTAAAAAAAATTTAATGAGCTATAAAACTGCTTATCCAAATTTTTTTTCTAAACGCTGATTAAAATGTTTGAATAGGAGCCCTATCACAGAGGTCTACGGCTTACTTAAAAACACAAATATGAAAGTGTTCATTGCAAAATCTTATAAAAACATTTTCTTAAATTTCCGTGGTGGCGATTTTCCAAATACAAGCAGAGGGAGCCCACTTAAGCCTGGAGGCTGATAAATTTGCTCAAATGCACAAATTTCAATCATATTTCATACTTTTGAACTAGACAGCTATAGTATATAAGTACACACACACAAGCAATAGAGCGTGTAAAGATTTTCTTCACTCAAAACCATTTTTCTTTATTTAATAAAACAGTTATTCAAGAACAAAATTGGATTTTTATTTTTGCGCCATCTTGTATACCATATACAAAACACCCTCGATTTGCCACTTCTCTGCTAGCTATCTCTGGGCTCTGCTCATTTGACGAGAAAAATTTCCATGGGAAAGCAACAACAAAGTTATCGAGCAAGATTCGCTGCTAGGAAGTATGACTAACTCACTACTTTTAATGCTGCTAACTCAATTGGCGGCCGCCGTAGCCGAATGGGTAGGTGCGTGATTACCATTCGGAATTCACAGAGAGGTCGTTGGTTCGAATCTCGGTGAAAGCAAAATTAATAAAAAAACAAAAACAAAAAAAAACAAAAAACAAAAAAACAACATTTTTCTAATAGCGGTCGCCCCTCGGCAGGCAATGGCAAACCTCCGAGTGTATTTCTGCCATGAAAAAGCTCCTCATAAAAATATCTGCCGTTCGGAGTCGGCTTGAAACTGTAGGTCCCTCCATTTGTGGAACAACATCAACACGCACACCACAAATAGGAGGAGGAGCTCGGCCAAACACCTAAAACAGAAGTGTACGCGCCAATTATTTTTTTTTTTTTTTTAACTCAATTTCAAGAGAGTTTCATGAGACCGCGTTCATACAGGGAGACTTTCTTTGGTTTAATTTTCATTTTGGCGAATTCCTTTTGGTGTTTCCTATCGTGTTCATACACCTTGCAATTGTTTTTATTTTTCAGTGAACAATAGCATTCAGAAGAACTAAATTCATCACTATGAGTGAGACTTGTGTCTTTCAACATGATTCTAATAAGAAGCTGAAGAGTGGTGTGAACCTGGTTTTTCAGCTCCGAAACGAGTTCGTGTCCAGAAATCGTCCAAGAAGTTGTTAGCCATCGGCGTTTTGGCATGCGAAACGAATTTTGTTTGTGAATTACTTGCAAACGGGTAAAACAATAAATTCTGACCTTTTCGACCAGCTGAACGAACAAATTCGGGAAAAAGATCCAGTTTGAGAAAGAAATAAATTATTTTTGATCAGGACAATGCACCGTGTCACAAGAACATTTTGGCAATGACTAAAATCCATGAATTCAAGTACGAATTGTTGGCGCATCCACCGTATTCACCAGATTTGGCATCTACCGACTTTCATCTATTTCCAGATCTAAAAAAATGCATGCGTGGAAAGCGGTTTTCATCAAATGATGAGGTCCTAACAGCTGTGGCAGCGTATTTTGCAGCCCTTCGAGATTCTCACTTAAAGAAAGGAATAGATAAATTGGAATCTCCTGGGAACAAGTGTATTGAGGTTCAAAGAAACTATACTGAATAATAGAGTGTACGAGTATTTCAAACCATTACATTATATTTTTTTTAACGAACCGCAAAATTTATTCGACAACCTCATTCGATATCAGTTTGGTAAGCTTCATAACCGGCAACACCGAACGTCGATTAAACAAATTGTCCAATCTCTTTGTGATTTTGTGTATATTATTCGACAACCTTGTATTTAGTGCTTATACCTTGTATTGGCTAAACCTCTATATACTTGTAGAATGTACGCAGTCTAGTCCACAATAGGTGTACAAATATGCTAGTTTTTTTTTTAAGCCAGAGCGAAACATCTACTCATAATAAGAAATATTATAAGAAACTCTTAACGTTCTTAAAGTTTCGAACAAATACTGTACGACAAAAAACAAATTAGTAGAAATAATTTTTTTTGTATCGCTTCATCCCAAATGCAATTTGTTTTTCGACTCCTAAAAGTAATTCACAACCACAATTTTCGCATCTCTTAGACAAATTTAGACTCAGCACGCAATTAAATAAATTTGAATTTCGATGAAACTAATAATCAGCCATGTCGTATACTTAACTTATATGCTTTCCCTGGCGAAAAAGCTCTTAGCCATTTCAAAGCTTTTCAGCAAATAGCAAAGACTGCCACCCCAAACTCAGCAAGCGCACAACATCAAGCATAAAAGTCGTAGTAAAGACATTCAAATTCTCGGTGAATGCAGAGATATAAATAGGAGCTTTACCAAAAGATGTTGCCTTTGATGGGTTTTAACTAATATGTATTAGAAATAAAATTAAAAATGAGCGCTTAGATATAGACAATATTTTAAAAGCTTGATTTTACTTTAGACTTACTTTTTATTATTGAGAATTTTACTTAAACCCGCAATTAAATTATTATATTCTAGCTATTTTTGCTGGAAGTATTTCATTACTTCACCACAGCCAACGACTCAGCTTTAGAGAATAGTTGTGTAAATAACAAAAAGAAGCAACATTGTTCGCCATGAAACACGAAACGCTAGTAGGCACCCGAAGTAACAACCCCTACGTCTGACTTGTACACACCAACAATAATAGCAAGTGCAACCAACACAGGCAGCCGCTCTTTTGTGTCATTGTTACTACATAAAAAGTACAATAAAAACAGCTGCCAACATCAACAACTACAATGACGGCAGAAGTGCAGACATTTTGCAGAGCCTTTACTATCTTCTCGTTTAGAGTGGTGGGCTAAGCGGGTGAAAGGGTGGCAGGGTCACTGCGGGTGCCACTATAGCCAGTCAGCCAGCTAGCAAGCGCGAGTCCACCGTCCACGGTCCGAATTAAGTTAAGTTGACACGAAAGCTTCAATTCGTCGTAAATTTTCCGGCATAACAGACGCGAAATTTTGCACAACGCAGTACGTAAAGCAAACGGATATTTGGAAAACTTTGCAACAAACAGTGAAAAGACAAAAAGAAGGTCCCTTATCATAAGTGTGTACTTGTGTGAGGTTCTTATTCCCTTTTTGTTTTCTTTTCTCATTTGGCAGCGCTTGTAATTGATTTTTATGTGTTGTGGCATTTAAACTAATGAAAAAATCTAACGCAGAACAGCAAAACAAAACAAAACAAAAAAAAAAAAAAAGCAAAACTAAGTCGCACCTGTATTGATCGGGCAGTGAAAAATCTAAGCAATCATGGCAGTATATTCATAATAAATAGTGGTCGAATAGTGTAATGTGGCGTTTAAAAAGCGCATTCATCAATTGCATACAATATTACATACAAAAGCTAAAGCGTCACTCAATTGCCGAAAAATTGAAATTGAATAGTTTCGAGTTGCACAAACAGATACATTTTTCCTACGTATCTAACACTACATATTTTATTGTAATGTACAACTATGTAAGTATGTATGTAAATATACTTGCATACAAATGTAGTGCTACATGAGACACTCTCGCTGAGGCGCTCTCGTTGGGGTAGCGGTGTTGTTGGTGTCATATGTCTCCTCGTAAACACGGTACTCCGCTCATCACCTTTGCGCCTAGCTGCCCACTACATTCGCATTCGCATATCGGATACACATTTGAGCTGCCGCCATTCACTCGGCCAATGCTGCTTTCGCCCCCGCCGCAACCTCACACCGATATTAATGAATGTGGCTATAAAAATCGTAGTAAAATAACTTGAGGTCTGCTCGAAAAAAGCCTTGAACGTACGCATGCACGAAGTAACGGTATACATATATCTATGCAAACGCAAATGCGTAATTGTTCGGGTAATTTAATATGCCGGCTTTTTTCCAAGAGCACACGCAAGAAGAGATAAACAAAGTGCAAATCAATTAGAATAAAAATACATGTATGTGTATGACCTGCGGTTTATTGGGGCACATCATTTGATTCTGATTAAAAATTTCGATATAATGGTTAGCAGCAATTAAATTTAATGGCATTTTCGATTTTTTTTTTTTTTGCCTACTCGAAGAAATTATTTATATTTGGTTAGGGAAGATTGATCTCAGATTGAATGGAAATTGTAAGTAGAGCAAGGAAATGATCATCGGAAATGTGTGGTAAATATACAGAATCGTTGAATGTAATGACTTTATTGCGTGCGGCTGCGTATTATAAAGGGTGGTTAAGTTTTAAGGGCTGGCGTTGATTTGGAATAAAATAGAATGTTTTAGGAAATTATTGTAATTTCTCTTAATTATGATAATATTGGTACAGCTCAATTACAAATAGAACAAAATATTCGCCAAATGGCCGCGGCGGCACACCTCTATCCGATGGTCCGAATTTTCGATGACACTGAGGCATAATTGAGGTTCTATGCCGTTAATGTGCCGAATTATCTCATCATTTAGCACTTGAATTGTTGCTGGCTTTTCGACGTACACCTTTACTTTCAAATAACCCCAAAGAAAGAAGTCCAACGGTGTCAAATCACATGATCTTGACGGCCAATTGACATCGCCGCGACGTGAGATTATTCGGCCATCAAATTTTTCACGCAAAAGAGCCATTGTTTCGTTAGCTGTGTGACAAGTGGCACCGTCCTGTTGAAACCACATATCGTCCACATCCATATCTTCCAATTCGGGCCATAAAAAGTTTGGTATCATCACACGATAGCGAACACTATTCACAGTAACTGCCTGATCGGCCTCATTTTGGAAAAAATACGGCTCAATGATGCCGCCGGCCCATAAACCGCACCAAACAGTCACTCTTTGTGGGTGCATAGGTTTTCTGGCAATCACTCTTGGATTATCATTCGCCCAAATGCGGCAATTTCGCTTATTGGCGAATCCACTGGGATGAAAATGTGCCTCAACACTGAAGATGATTTTCTTCGAAAATTGGTAATTCACTGTTGCCATTTCCCGCAACCATTCTGACCATTGACGACGCTTGAAATGTTCATGAGGTTTTAGTTCTTGAGTCAATTGCACCTTGCAAGCGTGTAAATGCCAGTCTTTGTGCATAATGTTCATCAACGACGAGCGTGAGAGGTGCAATTGTTGGGCACGACGACGAGTTGAGGTGGACGGCTCTTCAACCACACTATCGCGAACAGCAGCAATATTTTCTGCAATACGAGGTGTACGAGTATGCACTGGTGTTTTCACATCTCCTACAGACCCGGTTTGTTCAAACTTTTGCAAAATTTTTCCGATTGTACGCACATTTGGACGATTAATTTGACCGAAAAAATCACGAAGTGCGCGGTTTTCGTAATAAGCCTGAATAACTTTAACGCGTTGTTCGATTGTGTATCTTTCCATGGTTCAAATTGAATTAGTCTGAAATTGAAAAGCGTCAAATGAAATGCAGAAAAAGACGTTGAGGTTTAGGTGTGGTTCACATTCAACATCAGCCCTTGAAATTTAACCACCCTTTAATAGTACTGTGTTCAAATATACAAATACCAAAATGCTCAGCATGATAAGCGAAATTTTTTCAATCATGTATTACTGTTCATTCGAACATGGCACTACCATAATGTAGTACGTAATGGCAACCTTAGCCGAATGGCAACCTCATAAAAAATATCTGCCGTTCGGGGTCGGCTTAAAACTATAGACATCATAAAAATTGTTGAAATTAAATGTTTCTCTAAATGTAATATATAAAATATACTGCCCGAAATAGTTGAATAAAGTACAAAATTTTTGTTTTCTAACAGGTGACGTAGAATAGGTGACATGTCACTTAAAATGAATATAGAAATGGCCAGGCCGAATCTACACAAGATGGTGTTGTGTCAACAGCTTATTGGTGCTTGGTTGTCAGAGTCTTATTTTCCTCCTCGTGCTTTAGCTGAAACTTGACAATAGCCTACCAAATTGTTGTATTTGTAGATTCAATAACACTTTGTAATGTAATGTATTTTTCCTCATTTTTTTTTTTAATAAATTTCATTTGATAACAAAAACGACTTTCAGGTAACAGGTAGCAAAAAAAACCTCTTCACCGGTTTATTTTTAGTTCAGCCAGTGGTGTGTTCCACTGTTCCAAATCAAAGATTTGAAAACTGCAAATTAGATACATTCTTCAACACGTCGTCGATCAAGGTGAAAATTCGAAACAGGTGGCAGCAAGAAGTGTTTGTTCTCTTTATAGAGCCAATACAGCATCGAATGTACCATCAAAGCAGTGATTCCGTTCTGATGATGGGTCTACTGCCGAAAATGCTGATAAAATCATAGAAGTCATATAGTGTGGGGCAGCAACGTAGCTCTTATTTTATTGTCCAGGATTTGAAGATTGTCGGAAAACTGTTTTGCGCCATTAGCTAAAAGTCACACTGAGCTAAATCAAGAGAATAAGGTGCCTGTAGATTTACATGGGTAGAGAGTTCAAGCAAGCAAACTTTAGTACGAGAAAGAGAAAACCAGTAGATGTCAACCCTTAGCACTTAGAAGTAGAAACCTTCTATGAAAGTGTAATCTTTTGTAAACAAGAATTTGATACGGAGACCTACACCCACTTATAGCTGAAGATAAACCGGGGGTTCGAAGTTTTTTTGATAGTGTCGGAAAATATATAGCAAAACTAAGGTTATTGGTGCTTCATCAGACTAATTATCATGCTTGTGAGGGTCATATGATAACCATATAAATTTTCGAGAGAAAGCAATGCCGGCTGCATTCCTATGAATTATGGCACGACGACAGAACTTCGACAGTTGCAAGATAATATCTTATGTGTGGAGTACTTGTGACAGAAGTAGTCTTTGGCAGGAAACTCAGTGTCAGATTGCTTTCTGAAGAACAATGGAGAGCTCCAGAATCTGTTTCCGGAGATGTAGCAAAAAATTTCTTCAACGACAAATCCAATACTGAAAACGGAACTGGACGGAAAACGGAAATTTCAGATTATTCTACGTACTGGGCCAAAGTAATATTCGACAAGGAAAACGAGGCCAGTTTCTTCTTCTTCTTCTTTATTGACGCGATAACCGCTTACGCGATTTTGGCCGAGCTTAACAAAGCGCACCAGTCGTTTCTTTCTCGTGCTAACCGGCGCCAATTGGACTCACCAAGTGAAGTCAGGTCCTTCTCCACTTGATCTTTCCAACGCAGAAGAGGCCTTCCTCTTCCTCTGCTACCACCAGCTGGTACCGCATCGAATACTTTCAAAGCCGGATCGTTTGTATCCATTCGGACGACCCAGCCAACGTAGCCGCTGAATCTTTATTCGCTGCGCTATGTCTATGTCGTCGTAAAGCTCATACAGCCCATCGTTCCATCTCCTCCGTTGCCAACGTGCAAAGGTCCAAAAATCTTTCGCAGAATCCTTCTCTCAAACACTCCAAGCGTCGCTTCATCGGATGTTCTCATCGTCCACGCTTCTGCGTCATACGTTAGGACAGGCATGACAAGAGTCTTGTAGAGTGTTAATTTTGTTCGTCGAGAGAGGACTTAACTACTCAATTGCCTACTTAGTCCAAAGTAGCACTTGTTGGCTAGAGAGATTCTATGTTGAATTTCAACGATGCCAGTTTATCTCTAGAGAATAGAAAATGAAGGGATTACGAATCTCCTTTGGAAGAGTTGTCCAAAAATATCTTTGCGAATAGCTCAAAGACCGAAACCGGAACTGAGAGAAACTGATGAAAGGTGATGACAATATTGAGAGCAACGAAATAGATCATTGATAGAAGGTGAGTCTGCAGTGGCAGCCAGTCTGCCTAAAAAATTATAGAAAACGTTCGTATGTCCTGAAAAATTATGTAGAAATACAAGTTGAGATTAAACTCCATCTTGAATAGGAGCAAACAACTCCGGAGTACTGAGATATTCAAGGTAAGAGCTGAGGAATTGGCGAACTGGTTTGCAGTTCACTTAAGGGCAATCGAGTGAACTATCCGACCAGGTTTTGCAAAAACTGTCACGTGAATCCCGGATCTCATTTAATAAAGACACAGACGCCGTTAATGTAACCTCAACACTTCCGTAACAATTATGTTTGCCGTGAGAAGACCAAATGGGATTATAAACAGGAATCAGTGACAACCCAATATGTCGGGTGGGGGATGAGATTTCAAAGCACTTTCTCTGTTTTGGCCAACTTTCGCTAGACTAAAGAGGCGCATTTTTAGATCAGATGAATTGAGAAGGGATCAAATATAATATATTCTCTATCATTCAGATTCATAAAGGGGTTGAGAAAGTTTGAAGAGGAGTTTTCCGAGAAATATTCCTTCCTCTCTCCGAGTTTTGCCCATTTTCTATCTTTATAGGCCTTTAGTATACTTGGCGATTTGGATAATCAGTAATGCTAATGTTGAGTAGGCCGGGAGTTAACTCCATACGTCGATTCATACGTTATTAACTTGTTTCTTTTGCTTCGAATTGGTCGCTATTTTTATGGGAATGACTTTTGCGTTGTAAAACGTTTTTCTATTGTATGTATTTCAATAAAATGCATACCTCTTTATCATCGGCAGTTAAGGTAGTACCATTTTTATCTTGCTAATAGCATCTTTGACATATACAGCGTCCTAATTCTCATGTTATTATTATTTTATTTACTAAATGTGACAAGATGGCTCAAAACTCTAAACTGGAAGATATTATAATTTTTGCAAATAAAGGGAAATATCAAATTATCTTCGACATGTGTGAAAGAATTATATACAAAATACACGTCAGCAAGGCATGATTTGCTATACTTCTCAGCAACGAGTAATCATTGCTTCGATTCATTAAAACAAAATGTGATGCCGCCAAATCTGACCGGCTCCAGAGAAATGACTATGGGTATGTGCGTAAGCAAAATCATCGGATCTGGGCCACGGATATGATTTACGAAAAGCCAGTACATCCCCTCACAATTACTGCATGGTATGCTGTTTACGCTGGAGGCGCCACTGGGACTTATTTTTTTCGACAACACCGCAGGTCAGACGAGTGCTTTGGACGGCGAGCGATACATAGCTATGCTCAACGACTCTCTGCTTCCTTAATGGAATAAATGGGCACTGGAGAAGATGTGGTTCTAACAGAATGGAACAACGATGTATACAGCATAAACTATTTTAACAAAATTCCGATGGCTGCATTTCTAGGTGAACTAATCTCTCGTTTCAGCGATTTGCATAGGCCGGAAATATCGGCTGATTTAGCAGTTCCAAACGTCTTTCTATGGAGTTTTTTTAAAATCGCAGGTCTATGTCAGACTTTTAGACTTTTGATGCCTTCAATAAAAAACAGCCGCCAAGAATGCAGAAACCTATTGTAGGAAGTTCTGGCAAGAGTTTTGGAAAATACCATGAATCGGATACATATGGACGTTAGTTTTCGAGCCGGCCACTTTGCCAATATAATTTTTTCGTCTATAATAAAAAACTACTAAAACATCAAGTAATCCAAAAGCAAAACCGAAGTTTATCATTTTTAAAAACAATTACAACGCCACTTTGTAGTTACATAGTTTCTACCAAAGTGCGCTCCAACACCTCATTCCGTTTTTTTTTTTTCAAGCCAAAATACGTTTACCGATTCAAAATCAAAAGTACAGTAAATAGGTGGAATATGTTATAGCTCTTCCTCCGTTACAATTTTGGAGCTCATGGAACTTGTACTGCAAAATACAACCTTATATTGCCACGCTGATTACGTTCCTACTTGTTCTGGATGGATATTTTCCTTACCGATGGGTCCAAGAATGAAATAGGGTCTGGAGCCGGATGGTATTTAAATGATAGTAATAAGTATCACTATGCTATGAGGGATATGGCAACTGAATGGGATATGGCCATCCTGAAAGTATATAGCTGAATGAATAATCGAGAGGACATGGAGCGGGGAGTTTTCAGTGACAGTCAGGCTGCACTGAGGACCCTGGAGAACGCGAAGCAAGCCTCAAAGATTGTTCAAGAATGTAAGAAGAAGGTTAATTTTGTCGCAAGACAAAACAAGCTTGTACTTATATGGGTTCCAGGACACTACGGTATTCAAGGAAACGAAATTGCCGATAAATTGGCCAACCGTGGATTAGCGGTTGCCCCACAAAGGCCAGAGCCAATAATCGGAATCAATTCCGCAGGAATCATGAATTGTATCAGCGATTATATAGGCAATTTACATAAAGAGCGATGGTCCGGTCTAGAACGCTGCAGAACTGCAAAGTGATTTGTGACAAGTCCGAACAGAAAACTATCAAACTTTCTACTAAAACTTGGAAGGAAAGACGTTCGGTTGCTGGTCGGTATTATTACAGGACACAACCCATGGGGTCAACATATGACCACCATTGGAATCATTGAGGACCCAATGTGCCTGTCTTGCTTGGAGGAGGCGGATAGCACTGAGCACTTTCTGTGTGATTGTCCTGCCTTTGCTAGAGCACGGCTACGAGTTTTGGGTTCTGATGTCGGGAGAATGAGTAATATTCGTTCTCTAAAACTGGAGGATATTTACAGATTTGCCAAAGAATATGGAAAACTCTCACAAGAATAACTATCTCTATCTCTGTCTCTATTCTTTTCTATCTCTTTCTCTGATACTTTTCTCCTTCCCTCCTTCTAGCTCTAAATACAATGGGCTTTTTAGGCTGAGTGTTTTAGCAGCCACCAAATCTCTTGGCGCTCATTGGCTCGACCCATTCTAATTTCAAGTGCTTACCTTTTCCGCTTTTCTATCTCACCGGCCGTACAAATGCGCATACAAACGTACAAAAATATAGAAAGCTTAATAGGCTAATAAATATATTTATTTACTATACCTTCTCCAAAAATGAGATCATTGGTTTATAAAAGTTTGTTTACTACAGCCATAATCATCATCATTATGATTCACTAAGCGTCTACACATTATACAATTTTTTTTTTCTATCCAACCAACTTTCCACACATATCGTAGTTGCCTCAATGGATGAGCGATTAGACGTAGAACGCAAGAACGGCAGAACAAGCAAAGATCAGGGGTGTGGTAACGCAAGCGGCAATTGTCTCCAATAGCAAACAGCGGCTTAAAGTGTGGTCCAACTAGAGAATTTCATAAACGAACAACCGGACTTCAGCGCACAACTTCATTTCACACTAAAAATAGATAGCAAAAAAACAAGCGAACGCGAGCTGCATTTTAAATAGCTGCTGCGCCCAGTAGCCGTGCCAGTAATGGCCAATAAATTTGACTTACTTGCACACTTGTCACATAAGAATGGGAAGACGGGCATACTTTTTTATAAATCTATCAACTCATATAGAAACTATGCTGATAAATGGCGATGTGATAACAATCTCCGCCAACCGTAGCATGCCGCAGTTGGTGCTGCAGTGCGACTGTTGTGGTATTTTTATCCGCTATGCGACGATAATTTCTGCAACCGCACGTAGAAAAACCTGAAATGGCATAATTGAAAATTGTCCAATAAAGTGACGCAGGAGAGTCCATAGACGGCAGAGAGCAGTGATTCCACTAGTCGCATTGACCGCAGACCGGACAAGACTAGGAGTCAGTGTGAAGAGTAAAGAGAAAAGAGTGGACGAAGTGAAGCGCGCCATTGTTGTGCGTTGATAAATGATAAAAGTTCGTCTGTGGCACACAGGTACACACACACACACACATACACACATAGACAGCCAGGCACCGGCACAGAGCTGCAAGTTTTTTCGGTTACACAATTTCGCAAAAGGCATAATCATGAATAATGAGCGCTTTGCCACCGCTACCAACACCACCTTCGTCGTAGCCGCAGCCGCATAGGCAAACTTATACTCGTACTTACTTAAACATGCACGTATTGGAGCGCACGTCAGCCGCCAAAGCCAAACGCCAACCGCCAGCTACTAGTCACCAACCACTGGCCGCATCAATGACAGTAAAGCAGCAGCGCGGACAGTACAAATCGAGAATTTGCTGAACGCGGACGAAATCTGACGGTGGACGCAAAAATTGTGAAAACAGTGATTAACTGTATTGAAGTGGAAGTGCAGGAAGCAGAAGTAGAAGAAGAAGAAGTAGCAGTAGGAAAAAGAAGCAGTGCAAATAGAATTCAATTGAACATTTAAATTGGTTGTTGAATTGTGAAAGGCGAATTCAAATTAAAATTAAAATTGGGTGTAATTGATGTAAAAAGGCGCAACACCACGTTCGTTGAACGGTCAGTCCTTTTAGGTATGCGGGAATGGGGAATATTTGTATGTATGTATGTGTGTACATATACACAAGTCTATATATGCAAGTGGCAAGTGCAGATCGTGTAAGTCGAGTAGGGTGAAGGGTGAAGGGCAAAGAATTGATTTGATTATGATGGTCGTTGTGTGCAGTGAGCGAGCAGGCATTGATTTTTGTGGCGACTTGCTGTACATGGGATTCGCGGAAATATAACGCAATATCGGCACGGGTGGCACAATCAATTGCGTTTAAAGTGAAAGTAATGGCACATAAATAGAATTAATTGCGGAAAAAGTGAGCGGTGAAACAATTAAATTGGAAAAAATTTCGCATATGCAAATTTAATATCAAATCGCTGAAATCACATGCTTTGCCATGGGGCACACCATACTTGCTGCAGCGATTCTTTCATTTTTTTCAAAATATTTACGCAGTTTATTTCTTTGTGGCATCATCTTCAATTTAAATTCATTTAATTTATCGTTGTTCCGCTATAATCAACAACAAGCACTAGCAGCAAATACACAAACCTAACTAAATAACAAAACACAGAAAAATCAAAAAAAAAAACAGACTACTTTGGTGCAGAAACGAAATGTACATACAGTGGCGGTCAAATTAGTAACAGTCAAGTTTTGAGTAATTATCGTTTTATTAAAACTTTTCTTTTATAAAAATATTTATATTGATAAAGACTGAAAAATTGTTCCGCTTATGAGAAAAGTGTAAAAAATGTAATTATTTGCTATGGAAGGGTTAACATTTTATGGGATTTTCCCCTGTTTTGGAGTTATCTGGTCAAGAAAAAAATGAATTCTTAATTTTTAAGCATTTGTGGTATGTACTCAAAGAAGTGCCCACTTGTGGGAGGTGTCCGTAAGGGAGGCTACACTGTAGTTCATATTAATGTGAATGAAGCAATGTGTGTTAAGTACTGACAGCAGGCGTATTAAGTCAAAGCAAATTTGTCAAAAGCTGGTTTACATTATCTTAACCCTTAAATGAGCCTTGCAACATAAGGCCCAACAAAAATCCGTTTAAGTTTTTAGCTCAATTTAAATAAATTTGAATTTTTTATTAATTAAAATTTTTTCATCGCTGAATTTGATTTTTTTTTATTAAAATTATTAAATAAATTTGCATGTTTCTATTTATTAAAATTATTAAATAAATTTGAATTTTTTATTTATTAATATCTTTACATATGGCTTGGACCTAAGTTTCTTATACAAATACTAAATACGAAACTTAATTACACATTAAATTTTTTTTTCTCCACTAAAAGTACATTTTGGCTTTCGCTTATACAAGTTTATTAAAGTCGTAAATATAATATAAAGTGTTTTTTAATAAGAGGTATTATTTTGATATTCAAAGAAAACTGCTGCGGATGTTTATTTCATTATAAAGAGGAAGGTATGCCGTTAATAGTGGAAAATAACATCAGGCAAATGACCACCACGATCACGCTTACAGGACAATATCCTTTTCATGAAATTTTCCATAACCGAATTGCAAAACGGCTGCCCTATCTCCTCGATAGCCTCACGAATTCCATCTTTGAGGTCCTAAATCGAACCTGGGCTGTTGGCGTAGACCTTCTCTTTCACGTGGCCCCAAAGGAAAAAGTCGCAAGATGTTAAATCACAAGATCTCGGTAGGCAATTGTGGTCATCATGGTCTCATCCGGGGCTTTGTTTTCGTTTTTATTGGGAGGAGATTTCTACGTGGCGGGTCCCAAACCCAGCGCACAACCAGATATCCTGTATTGCTTCGCCTTCTCACATTAGCTCGGTCTCGAACTATAAGCAGGAGCAACGTCCTGGACACTCCCACTGAATGGTGATAAAGAACTTTCACCACATTTGTGGACTTTTACAAATGGAACCATCCTGAACGAGGACAAAACGAAGTACCTTCTGTCATCAAACAAACAGTCGGCGCACTTGCATATCGGCACCCACGTCACCGTTGACAGTTATGATTTCAAGGTTGTAAAAGACTTCGTTTATTTAAGAACCAAAATTAACACCGATAGCAATGTCAGCCTTGAAATCCATCGGATAATCTTTCTTGCCAACAATTGCTCCTTGGGACTAAGTAGGCAATTGAGTAGTAAAGTCTTCTCCCGACGAACGCAACTAATGCAGAAGCTTGGACGATGAAAATATCCAATCAGGCGTCCCTAGGAGTATTTGAGAGAGAAAGATTCTGCGGAAGATTTTTGGACCTTTGTACGTTAGTGGCGGCGAGTACCGTACGCGATGGAGCAATGCGCTGTGTGAGCTTTACGCGGACATAGACATAGCGCAGCGAATAAAGATTCAGTGGCTTCGTTGGCTGGCTCAACATATGACACACGATTTGAAATGAAATTTGTAATTTTTAGAAAAATTCTAGATATGCAGTTGTGTGGTGCATTTGCATCTGATGAAATTATGCAAGTTTAAAATGGCTGAAAATTCCAATTCATTTAAACAAATCTTTTTTTTTTGACGGTGTTTTGCGCTTTCTTCCATATAAAAACTTAGAGTATTCGTTATATAGAAGAAAATGCTTAACGCCGTCTGCAAAATAATTATCAAAAATTAACACATTTTCAACGTTTTGAGTGCGCTACAAAACTGCTTACCCAGAATTTTTAGGAAAAATAATTTTTTAAAAAGTTCCTTCCGAAAAGTTTGAAATTTTGATGACAAATTCTATTTTTATATTAGATTTTTATTTATATTAAATTAAAATTTAAGACTTTGAGTTGTGTAGATTTTATAGTAGTATGAACTAAAATTTTATAAAAAAAAATAAAATCAGTTGAGAAAAATACAAAATAGTCAAAACTTTGCAATACACAGCCGCTGCTATTATTTTGGCCGCCACTGTGCATTCGAATGGATATTTGCCTACAACTACAAACATCGTCGCACATGTCAGTCAATCTACGCTACCTATGTAGAAAGCTAACTGAATTCAACACAAATAGCTTCAAACATATGTTCATGTATGTACTCGTGTGTTTGCATATGTGCATGTGGATGAATACAAAAACACATTCATCATCAAATCGCCGACATGACCTGCGTTGCGCTGGCCTAACTGCCCCCAAACAGCCTTGTGTGCGATCAAATTTAAGTGGTCGCTCAACCATTCTGCACTGCTTTACATTCGTCTCAGTGGCGTCCGCCCTAACCCCACATTTTCTAATCCAGCTTTGTACGCTGTGTGTATTTGTTTATCTGTTTATCTTTTAAAGTGTTTTGCTTTTATTTCATTTACTATTCTATTTTATTTACCTCGCTTGCATTTTGCTCCATGTTTTTGTAGTTTTTAAGTTTTTTGCCTATCTTTCTTGACTTCAACTGCTAATTATGTGTGTGTGCCGGGGTTTTGTCTAGCCAGTGCACAGACAAATGGTCAACAATGAAAATTGTTATTTTTTCTGCATTGGGCCGTGCATCCTTCGTTAGCTGTTTCTTAGAGCTGCTCCTCCAATATGTGGAGTGTGTTTTTTGATTGTGCTATAAACGGAGGATCCTACAAAGTATGGTTATACTCGTATGTGGCAGAGGATGCATCATCGATCATTGTATAAATCGACCAAATGATTCACCAGAACGATAGTCGTACCGACGAAGTCCAATCAATTCATTGACGATTTGCTATAATATTGCACACAAATCGTTCCATAGAGTTCCATATAAAATACTAGATGATCCTTCTCCTTATGAATTAGGCAGAGCACATTTCAATTCCTGCCAGCGTAAATTCTTACGAAGATCAACTTTATTTTGCGCACTGTTGCTACTCAGAAGTGAATACTTCTAAAACGAGCTGTTTCAAGACTTCAACAGCTTCAACAGGCGTTAAAAAATGTTAACCTCGCATTTTATTTTTGATAATCGGGAGTTAGGCCTATAAGGGAGATGACCCATTAATTCCAAGATTTGTCTTCTGTGCTTAGTTTTCCTTAATTTTCGGAGAATTTCTGGCAAATAAGTGGTTGTGTACCACTCGGAATAGACTATTTTAGGTTTCTCTAGAGGTAGAGGTGAGAACTGATCAGATTATCAGATAAACCGCCGACCAATTGCTTTCTGATGCTTCTTAAGCGAACAACTGTTATTGGATTCAGCTCGTTTTGGGGCACTCATACTGTCAATTGCTGTTTAGTTGATGGCTCATATGCATAGATGCAAGACTCGTTTCCTGATGCGATGTCATACCCGACTAGAATTACAGTAAGGCATGCCAAAGAATCAATTAGGCCCGAATTAGGCAGGCCTTACCGAGGCACGCCTCACTATTACCTTGCCAGGCCCACGTTAAGCAAGGCAAAGATTGGCATGCCAGAACAATACCAAATTTGGTTATGGTCACGAAAATCTGTGGCAGTGTCTCACTTAGGCATAAATTGGAATCCCTATCTGATTTGTAGAAGGGCATCCGGAGTATTACCGAAGTTCGGTTTTTCGAACCTGCGCCTAAAGAGGCAGATGTGAGGCGATAACTTTCGGGGCTTGCGCCCAGTTTGGCTGCCTTATGAGGTGCAAATTTGGAATGCGGTCTGCCTTATTTGCGCCTAATCACCGCCTTACCAAAATTTCTAGTCGGGTAGATGTGCTTTAAGCCACCGCGGCTGACTTGCAGGTATTCTGGCCCACTCGCGGACAATGACTTTTTTCAGTACCTTGACACTGGTGCATCTTTTAGTTCGGACCTTGCTCTCCGAAATGGCCCAAAGAGCATAATATATTGGATTCGCGTCTAGTGAATTTGAACGTTATGAAGTGTGTGAACGTTATGAAGTTCGGAACGTTGTTTTTTAGCTATTCTTGGTTCACTTGAGATTCTTGGTGAGATGGTGCCGAATCCTGTTGAAACGTACATGGGCTTCCACTTAAATATTTGTCTGTCCACGGCTTCAAAGCATCCCCAGAATACTTTTCCGATAATATTTCGCATTTACCTTGACGCCAGGCTCGATGAAAACGATTGGAGTGCGCCCATCTACGGTTACAGCGGCCCAAACCATTACCTGTGGCAGGTTCTGCCTCCTGGTGGCCAATCCATGACTCAAATTCTCGTATGAACGGTCGGTCAAATAAACCCTATCGCTTTGGGAGTTTACGACCTGCTCGATTTGTAAAATTTTCTCGTCAGAAAACACAATGTTCGGAAATTGACCGCTTTCGGCCAAGCGAAGCAACTCCTGCACTCTCTCAAGTCTGATTTGTTGCTGCTTTGGTGAGAGATCATGCGCCTTTTGGATATAGTAAGGCTTGACTTTGAGTTCATTTTTCAGTATGTGCTCATTTACACAAGTGTTACAAAGGTGCAAAATGTAAAAGGTACATATGACCGTATTCCGCGGAGAAGCTGAGGCATGCAGCTGAAAACGTTTCTCATAAAAAACGTTTACTCCTATGACCGTTCAGAGCCCACATGAAACTGTAAGTCCTTCATTTGTGAGAACAGCAAAAATGACAGTCTTCACCTAAGCACCTTTCAATGGTTTACGCGCCAATCTTCTTTCTTTGCACCAATCTTCTGTGTTAGGGGTTTGGCTGAACTTCAACTTCAATTTATGGTGTGCTTATTGATATTGTCCTACAAATGGGCAGAACTCGCAATTTTAGGTATGCCACCGGCGATTGCCAAATACATAGTTGTTATGAGGAACTTTTTCATTTCAGAAATACATTTATTGGTGTCTGACTATCAAAGGGAAAGTATTTTCTATTTAGGGGGGACCTATTGTATTATATTTTCTTTCCCTATTCTTCTTTTAGCTGAAATTTGAAAATACGAATTTGTTGTATAAAATCGATGTAAATGTAATAATTTTATCGATGTAATATAGATTAACCTTGTATAGATTAGGCCTGGTAAATGTATTATTATTCTTACATTATCGAAAAATATTGTACTCGAGCGATTCCATATCAAGTGATCCAATTGGCGTGATAAAAATTGACTTACTTAGAGGTTTGAGTATAAAAAGAAGTAAACTGAAAAATAGTTTTCAGAAATATTTTATAATTTGATTATTGTTTTAAATAAAATACCATCGGTTTTGTTAAAAAAAATTTAGAATTTTTTAGAATAAAACATATTTAAAAAAATATTTCGGAAAAAAAAAATTATATTTTTGGAAGAGAATATATTTTTCACCTTATTTGAACAGCACCTATGTCAGATTTATTTCTTATCGCTTTATAGTACACTCAGTAGATAGGTAGGCAGGTAGATGAAATGGTTGAAGTACCAGACTGGCACTCCCCAAGTAGCACTAAAGCGCCGGTTTGATACCATTGTGAGGCCTTCAACGGACAGATAACTACAGCCAACCAGATCTGTTGGAGATAATGGAGAATATTGATGAGGTTTAGGTTGACGCATTGCCCCAGGCTGTCGAAGAAAGAAGCACCCAGTGACTTTAATTGTCCGGCTGCCAAACCCGGGCATTTACAGAGAAAGTGCTCAACACTCTCCTTCTCTGAAAAGTTCTCACAGCTTCTGCAATTTAGATGGTAAGTCTAGATTTTCTGCTTTTTCTCTCCTCAGTAATCCCCTCATATTTCATAATGGTATTCCTTTAACTTTTCGAGTTATATGCAAATACGTACATCGATTTAATGAAAAACACCACTCTAACGAAGCGCCAGCACACGTACTCTTATATAAAGCCCGCTTGCAAATGTATTTTTCAAATTTTTTTCGGTTTACTTACTTATTTATTGTACTCAAGTGCACAAATAAACCAGTTTTTAGAATAATTGACGGCAATGTTCAAAATTCTTGGATAATTTGATATGGAGCCGCTCACTTGTCAAAAAGACCTTTTGCAAACTCAACCAAAGTTCGTAATCGCATGGCTTTTGGTATCGTTTGATCGTGATTTGAAAATTAATGAAATCAAATACCAATCATAGTGGCAGTGCAATGCCGACGCCATTAGTTCAATTGGATTTATGTCGTCTTATTTAAAATTGCGATAACTGTAATGCGAGCCTTTGAGGTGTATTACTCGTAGTATAAAAAGCAGTTTATTCTGAGGTTTACATTTCCGCAAAAGACAAAATCTGTGTTCGCTTATTACGCAAAGACTTTCATCAAAATATGGTGAAGTGATTTAGTTTCACTGAAGTAATTTAATTTTTTGCAACTACTGAAGCTTTCTACGTATAATGGAAAATATTTCTTGTATATTCGTTTTGTCTAATTCCAAACAAGCTGTTATAATTTTCAATCTGCGGCTCTTACTAGCTGGATATTTGAGTTGCTTGATATCTAAGCGATTAAATGTTTTAATGAGCACTTGCATTTTTCGCAAATTCGCTGTAATTATTATGTATGTACGTGATTGACATAACAATACCGTTCAAATACCATTCGAATGCGACGACGACAAGTCTTACGTAATAAACAAGCATATACGTTTACGTATGTATGTATGTATGTATTTATGTTTGTACTCTACCATACGTATATACTGATATTTGCTGTAAGACTTCATACTGGTTAGAATTGGACCAGTGAGTCTATTAGACCAAAATAACTAATTAGATGTTTGTGAAAAGCAAATAATCTGCTCTTATTAAAAATGAAAATTCTTCACACGTTAAGGATGCACGAAAGGACAATTAGACGAATGTAAGTGTTGATGGAAGCAATCATCTGCTGTTTTGTCCAATATGAACTAGTTAATTAACTGGTATAACTGTGATGCAAAGGCTGACTAGCTCGTTAGATACAAAAATGTAATACTTCTACACTTGTACTGCCAGAGCACACAAAGTACATTCTCCGACATCAGAGTGCCAATACATATATTGCAGAAAGAAAAAGCATTCTGATAGCGAATGTACTCAAAATAACAATTAGTTTGAAGCTAGTGGGGTCTCGTCTTGATTTTGAAGGTGTATATATTATTACATATAATATTTATTTGTATCGCAAGGTTTCAAAAATGTACCGCAAGAAGCGATCAAAAAATTATTAAATCCATTGAGCCGCCCAGGTGACGATTTGGTGTTTTTTTCCGTGTAGTAGCTTTCAAATACACTATATTAGGTTGGGGAATAAGTTGATAACGTTTCTACCGAAGACTTCTATTTAAACAAAAAACAATAACCTAATCCGGAAAATTCTTCGGATGTTGAAGGACCTCGAGCTCTTGGAGTGAAACTTTGACGACTTGTGCAACATGGCGCCTGGCGTTGTCGTGAAAAAGTATGATTTGACCAAGTCGATTAGGTCTGTTTAGTCGAATAGCCACATTCACGTAGTGTTGCTGGGCAATGTAGAGCTTTTTGTTGGCCATGACATTCTTTTCGAACATTTCTCAGTGCACCATGCACTCCCAGTCCCACCAAACACTTTTCATGATCTTCTTTGGATGAAGATCCGGCTTGACTCCTGGCTTCATATTGATGTATAGGCACGATTTCTTATCTCCCGTGACGATTCGCTACAAAAATCATAATTTATGACCGCGTGTTGCTCGATGGCGGGCGAGATGCTGAAGGCGACGTCCTCTGTTTTTAATTCATTGAGCTCTTCTGGCACCCAAACTTCCAATTTTTTCGGTAAATCCCAATGAATGAATGTGATTGAGAATTGTTTTATGATCGCAGTTCATTTTTTTGGCCCAATTCGGGACTGGTTCAGCGACCGTTCTCCTTCAAAAGTGATTTGAGACGAATTCAGAAGGTCTTCCGCTGTCTTACATTTCATCGGCGTCAAATATAATAGTATGAAAGAAAATAAATAGGTGGCGCAAAATTAATCAACCAATTTTGTTTTTGAATACTCTTTTTACTAAATATAATAAAAAAAAATATTTTGAGTGTTTTGACCTTAATGCGCTTCATTGCCTGTCGTTTTGTATACTGCAGCTGTCTAGTTTAAAAGTGCCAAATATGACTGACTTACGACACCATTTGCAAAAATTATAAATCTTAAGATAGGTTGAATAATTTTGCGCCACCTTGTATATGATAAAACGGCTTGAAATAAAATTTTCGTCTTCAAACGTCTATAGCAGAATTTGGCAAAAGAATTTTGTTATAGTAAATATTAACCCTTTAACTCCCAGTTAAAAGAGCATTTTTAACCCGTTCTCAAAGCTGTTAAAAAAAGTCGTTACAACGGGCAATCAACCCCTTAACCTTAACCTGATGGTCATAGCCCGCGTACGGTAATCGGGCGAGAAGTGAACATTACGTGTGCCATGGTGTGGGTTAAAACTGCGAGACCTTGTATACGATTTCGGCCCAACATCTTCGAATTTAAATAGTAGGTTGAGATGTTAAACTCGTGCATTTGGCATAGATAGACTACGCACACTTACGAGCATTATGACGGTTCGATGTGTATAGAACTCAATTTTTAGACCTTTTTAGGTGGTCTGGGAGACGTCCTCTTTCATAAGTAGAGGCAGTAGTAGTTGCAAATAAAGGAAAATATAAGACGAAAAAAATATTTACAATAATTAAACGACAATGGCATGAACCGTCTGTCGATTTATTTTTCTTGCAAAACAATTATCCGGTTTCCGGGTTTTAAAACCACTTAAAATCTTTTATTAAGTAATCTCTGTATCTAAGGCATATTTAATAAAACGCAAAAGTGTATCCCAATGATCATTGCCTCCATTGAGAATCCTCATCAGTTGCGAATCATTTAATGTAAAATTTCCGAAAAAGTATTTTTTTTTATCTGTTGTTATTTAAAATTACTATCTCAACTCACCGCCGCCGTAGCCGAATGGGTTGGTGCGTGATTACCATTCGGAATTCACAGATAGAGCGTAGGTTCGAATCTCGGTGAAACACCATAAATTAAGAAAAACATTTTTCTAATAGCGGTCGCCCCTCGGCAGGCAATGGCAAACCTCCGAGTGTATTTCTGCCATAAAAAAGCTCCTCATAAAAAAATATCTGCCGTTCGGAGTCGGCTCAAAACTGTAGGTCCCTCCATTTGTGGAACAACATCAAGACGCACACCACAAATAGGAGGAAGAGCTCGGCCAAACACCCAAAAAGGGTGTACGCTCCAATTATATATATAATATATATATCTCACCTCTATCCTTTATTATCCACATGCTTGTATCTAAGTCATATTTTTTAAAATAAACTACACCTCTTGACCAGTCTATGTCCTTATATATCCTACTAGTACTTAAGGCTTTTTGTATGTACACATTCACCCTTGCCTGGTTGCGGTTTGTTAAAAGCAATTTTGCATCTTCTATCTTCTTCTGACATATAGTCGAAAGACAAAGATCGACAGACAGGCTAATACAAAATACTTCTTCCTTTATAAAAATGTTTGACAGATAATGTGGCAGCCGGTTTTCTGAGTATATAAACAAAATTCTGAGCATATACTTAAAGCTAGATATACACGAGGCAACCGTTGAAGCAACGTGTTGCAGCAATGTGTTGCCTTTGTTTAAGAAACTCGTTGCGACCGTTGCTTCAATCTCAGTATTGCGTATAACTGTGGTGCAGGAAAGGTACAAGCGGAAGATACGTAAAATTAAATTTTTTAAATGATCGACGAAATACGTAAAATTACTTCACTTATTATAATTGACGAACTTTTGTACGAAAATGAGGAAGAAGAGATGCAATAAAAAAGGGATAGAAAATTTGGTGCAAAAATTGGCTTTTAAGAAAAATCGAAACTCTGCGGACTTGAAATTATATTTTTCACTACCTATATCCCACAGGTCTCTCAAATTTTTATATTCGTTAATAAAATTAACATAATTTTCATTATTTTCAATTGCCATTTTTTCCTTTTTCACTTTATTTTACTCCGCACGAACCTTCTTCTTCGCTTGTTTTCAACGAACTGAACGAGTAAAAGCAGTAAACAATGATACACACGAAGCAACGGTTGCAGCAACCTATCCCAAAAATCAAATTTATTTGATATTTCAGGCAACGGTTGCAGCAACACGAAAATCAATTGGCAACACAGCTACACACGAGGCAACGGTTGCTTCAACATGACCGTGTTGCGGCAACGGTTGCCTGGTGTGTATTTAGCTTAAGGAATAGTTCTAAAATAAACAAATGATTTTCTTGCAGGACGTTTTCAAAAAAAATAAGTGTACCTTTCATAATTATTAGTGTAAGTTCGAGTTGAGTAACCACTGTTGGGCAATGTGATTTACTAAAGACATTTTAATAATATTTAATAAAACACTGACAAAACTAATATTTTTAGTTTGTGTGTAATTTTCATAACAATGGTTGAGATTAAATATATAATTATTTGTTTTATTCGCAAAACAATTAGAGAGGAGTACCGCACCGCATTTGATATCAGCTTTCCTATGCAATTCTACCTGAATTGTTAAAAATTTTTCCTATGGCTATTCGCTTTCTGTTTACTAGCTTTTTACTGTGGAAGTGCTCACTATGCGTTTAGCCCCTTGTAACATATAGAAGTTCTACCTTCTCGAACACCGGCTATTAGATAATTATCTTTTAGCGCCAGCTCTATAAAGGAATGAGAAAATGAAAATATATTTAGATATTGTAACTACGTCTCTACTGAATATTCAGTAAGAAATAAGTGTCATTATCGCGTTAAAAAAATACTGTTGGGTAGTGCAAACATTGTAATGCTTGTAGTTATGTATAAAAACATAATCTTAGAAAAATGAAAATATTTGTACATACCTACACACCTTGATATGTTCATGTTATGTTTTTTCTACGTACTCCTATGAAATGTTGGCAACAAACGCCACAAAAAGCCATATACAAATTGGCCACAAAGTTAATGTTGAAAATTTAATTTGCAATGGCAAAGCATTCGAAAAACTTCGTTGAAAAAATAAAATAGAAAAAATTACCAAAATAATTGCGAAATAAGCCAGTTGGCGTCTAACGAAAACCCACATGCGTCACAACCAAAGAGGGAAAACAATCCGTGAGCTATTCTGTAGTAAATATAATATTTGTGTTGTGATTATTTTGAGTCGCGTGCCAAAACACAAACGTAATGCGAAATATCTACTGGATGCGATCATTACTATCAGTGATTTGAACAAAATATACGTTTTTGGGTTCATAACCGCGTACCGGCAACAAATTAAAACTTAATCAGAGTTGGTGCTTGGGGTACATACATTGAGCGATTCCATATCAAGTGAACCAAGTATTTAGGACATTGTCGTAATTTTTTCTGGAAATTGGTTTGTTTTTTGGCTTGAGTATAAAAAGAGGTAAACCGAAAAAGTACTGAAAAATGGCTAAATATTTTGAGGTTTATTTAATGATGAAAATTTGGTGCAGAGTTTTTTAAAGTGAAATAATTTCGGTTATATTTAACATTTAAGATATAACATAATTAAATTTTCTGTTTCAATTTTGTAGGAAAAAGTTTTTGTTTCTAATGAAAAGTACCGTATTTCTGCTTCAGTGAGCTGAGTGGAAAACTTTTTTTTTTAGTGGTAGGTAAGCCTTAAAAGTTGTAGTAGACTCCAAAAAAATTTGGTAAATTTACATAAAGGGGTTTCCAATAGCAGGTGTTATGAATGCATGGATTGCGCTATCGGGAGATGATTAACAATTTGTTATGCCCGGAATTGGATGGTATTGATTTCGACTATGTTTATTTTCAACAAGACGGTGCTACGTGTCAAACAAGCAACGAAACCATTGATCTTTTACGGGAAAAGTTTCCGGTCCATGTCATCTCTCGAAGAGGAAATCACAAGTGGCCACCGAGATCTTGTGAGTTAACACCTTGTGACTTTTTTCTTTGGAGCAACGTAAAAGAGAAGGTCTACGCCAACAATCCAGGGTCGATTCAAGACCTCAAAGATGGAATTCGTGAGGCTATCGAGGGCATAGGGCAGCCACTTCGCAATTCGGTTATGGAAAATTTCATGAAAAAGATATTGTCCCGTAAGCGTGGTCGTGGTGGTCATTTGCCTGTTGTTATTTTCCACTATTAACGGCATACCTTCCTCTTTAGAATGAAATAAACATCCGATCATTTATATTAAAAAATAGCATTTTTCTTTGAATATCAAAATAACACCTCTTATTGGAAAACCCTTTATTAAATAGTGCAAAATTAATTCCCTCATCGGAAGATTTATAATTTTTGCAAATATCGTCGTATGTCAATCGTATTTGACACTTATAAACCATGCAGCTGCAGTGATCAAACAGTCAAGATATGGGTCGCATAAGGTTAGGTTAGGTTGAAGTGGTTGCCCACTATGGGACATACTCAGGCTCGTAGCCCATTACGATTCGGCGTGGGAAACTTGTGCTTATATCTCCTAAAACCAGTGTGTACTTTGCAAAAAATGTTGACGTTATCTTATTTCCACAGTACTGAGCTCTTCCAACTCATTAAAAAATTGTCTACCTGAAATGGTAAATCTACGTCAGGATAGAGTGAGACAGTGACATAGAAGATACGAGATCTTATCTTTGTCTTCCTCAGCTAGACAGCTTCTACAGAAGTCATGTGTTTGCACGCCCATCCTCTAGACAAATCTGCCTAGTTAGCATTACCCCGTTATAACTGAAATCAGTGGGCTAAGGCTGTGCTTATTTCGGCTTAGCAGAGATTCTGTGCGTTTAGCGTTGAGAGTCGTCCACAATTGTCGGGGGATTGTGCATGTGGTTTCATTACGCCACCTTTTATTCACTGTACGCCTTAAATATTTTTGTGTACTCATCGGTCAATTTAGTGGCGAATCTCACTAGTTCATCGGCTCTGCAGTTATCCTCAATATCACAATGGCCAGAAGCCCATGTTACCATTAGGTGAAATGACTCAGGCATGTGCGGGATTTCATGGGTACCTAGAAGGTTTTTGATTGCTTTGTAAGAGATTTTATCACCGCCTAGCTATCAGTAAAATGTAGTGGGTGCGTAAAGGCTCAAAATAATAATTTTTTTATTTATTAAAAAATGTATATACATACATATATACATATATAATTGGCGCGTACACCTTTTTTGGGCATTTGGCCGAGCTCTTCTTCTTATTTGTGTCGTGCATTGTTGTTCCACAAATGGAAGGACCTACAGTTTTGAGCCGATTCCGAACAGCAGAGATTTTTTATGAAGAGCTTTTCCATGGCAGAAATACACTCGGAGGTTTGCCATTGCCTGCCGCTATTAGAAAAAACGTTTTCTTCATTTCTTCTCCTTCACCGAGATTCGAACCTATAACCGAATGGTAGTCACGCACCAACCCATTCCGCTACGGCGGCCGATACAAAAAAATAGGATGATTAATTTTGTGCCACTTTGTATAAATGTTAAAAGCGAAATTTTTTAGTTTCGAGAATGACAGAAAAAAATTTCAGTTATTCCAAACAAATTTTTTTAAGTATATTCTATCTTAAAAAATTGTTTAAATCTAATTTTTTTTAATAAAAAAAAATTTAAATTTATTAATTGAAATTAATTAAAATAAGAATTAAAAATTATTATTTTTTCATTATTTTTTAAATTAAAAATTTCATTTATTCCAAAAAAAAATTTTTAAGTATATTCTATTAATTAAATTAAATTAATTAAAATTAATTTTTAATTTAAAAATTAAAAAACATTTTTTTTAATGTTAAATATTAATAGTTTTTCATATTACAACTTTCACTTTAAAAACTCTAAATTTTTTAAAATTTATATATGTTAATACTATACGTTAAGTAAATCTCAAAATTTTTGTTTTCCAATTTTTTTCGTTTCCCTTCATATTTTACTCAAGCCAGGAAATGAAACGATTTTAAAAGAAATTTACAACATTGTTCAAAATACTTGGATCCCTTGACATGGAACCGCTCATATATAACATATTCTACGGTGTAATCAACAAATTTAATCAGTTTAAAATGTGTTTTGTTTTTGTTGTTTTGATTTCACAATGACTTTAGCAATGTAACGCAATATAAGCGCGCGCGCACAATTTCAAATCAGCACCTGCAACGCCTGCGCAATAATGAACAAAATCGTAGTGCCATAACAAGAAAATAACTGCACAAAACCAACAACCATAGCAAAGAGTAATTTTACAAAAAAAAGTTGAAATACAAATACACACACGCACATAAAATAACGATATTTTCTGAAGTGAGTGAGTGAAGAAAATCGCTGCACAAAATGGGCAAAAAACCCCAAAAGTGTCCGATGTCGGTATTCGCTTCGATGGCGCTGCTCTGTGCCGCCACTTTTAGTCATGCTACTGCGGCGCCTGCTGATGCAGCCGACGTTGGCACCAGCGCACAATTGGATCCATCATTAAAAAATATCAAATATATCGAAAACAAAGTTATACCAGATGTTAAATCGTTCTTCAATGAACGTCCCAGAGGCGATGGGGTCGATGGGGAAAAGTGGCAGCAGGTACAACGTTTTATGGAAGACGGCATACCTGTGCTGGAACTCTACGGCTACAAGCCAAAAAGAGGTAAGAATATTGAAATGTTAATGCATTTTTTTTTTTTTGAATTCTTGAAAAAAACAATGGTGTCCCAATAAAATTTTATTTCTAAAAATTTTTTTTTATAGAATTGAATTTAGCAAAAGTATCTAAACATCACGCGCAATATGTTTCAGTAAAATAACGTAGTCATATGTATATATACTCGTATGTACAGGCAGCGCCACTCCAATCTTGTCAATGGAATTATTAATAAATTTGACAATTCTCATCAGCAACTATTTTTTTTTTACCAATTCAGGACACACCAAAATAATATCACTTTCGGTCGTAGCCTACATTTTTTTCGAACAAGGATCTGCAGCAGTTTGCCAAAAACATGCTGGACCTTATCACTACAATGAAAATACTTAAGCTGCTGGGTGGGCGAGTGTTGCCGAAAATCCGAATATCCCTGACCGTTGCCCAGTTGAGCACTTTGAAAGCAGTGGAGCCAATTTACCGAAGATTTTCAAGATACAATCCAATACAAAGTGCAATTAACTCAAAAGTTATTGGAAACAGACAAGGGCGACGTTTGGCTTCCATGAATAGCAAAAATCGGATTGAAGAAGTGGTGAAAAATTTCGGGAGGAATCTCCGGATTTGAGTCTAGCGAACTTAATTTTTTGATGATTTTTAAAGAGAAAATGTATACTAACAATCTAAGTACCTTAAAATCGCCCAAAGATAGCTTTCGAGTCGAAATAGGAACGTTACGGTGAGAAACGCTGCAAATGGAGAGAAATATGCGCAAAAAAATAAATATCCATGATTACACATAGGCTTAAACTGAACCAAATCTTTTCGATTGTTCAAATTTATTTGGTTTAAATTACATAGCTCTAGCTCCAGCGTTACCAAGATATGTTCATTTATACCAGTTGCTTCATCTATTCGCCTCTTGCAAACCCTTGGCGTAAAGAAGAGGCCTAAACAACCCACACGAATAGCAAAACTAATAGGCCGGTCACGATGGGTCCGTTGACGCGGAAAACGTACCGTGGTGCCATAATAAAAGTCTTGCCCCATATAAAAAAAAACAGATGTTCTTATCGTGAAAGCAAATATTATATTTCGTGTGTATAAATATATTGTTTTGGTTGTCAAATGCAGACTACTGTGTCAGAAGAAAAGACCCGGTTTTTTTCTTGTAACTTCAAGATATTTTTCGCTCTGCTCTTTGCTGCGTACTAGTCCCATTCAAAGGCTACGACACCAGTGCTAACTCAGGTTAGTGTCGTGCGAAACTTTCCCGTAAACACAACCAAACAAAAATTAGTGAGAAGTACGCGAAGCGTTTTGAGACGGTATTTTTATGCACGCATTCGAAGGGGCCGAAATTATCTTACGCCGCGGCTGCAAAAGTAATTAAAAAATCAAAAAAGTTGATTGTGATGTGCAATCAGCGGTATAAGGTGTACAAAATGATTATGACTTTTCCGAGCGCGGCTTGAAACGGGTGACGACAAAAAAGCAGGATAAAGTGATCATCCAAAATGTTTAAGCGGAACCCTTCTTTGTGACTACGCCAAGACCAATCAGTTCTTGCTAAAAAGGGAATAGATGTGAGTATCAACACCATCGAACGTCGACTGAAGGTGGCAAACATATCCTACCGTACCACATCATCAAAACCACTGCTCCCAGAAAAACACATTGAGAAACAACAAAAGAAGCAAATGGCGTCACAGTATTGGGCTGATCTTGCCAGTCCCCAGACGCCAACCCAATTGAAAATGTGTGGGGTGCTATGGAAACACATCTTTCCGGAAAACCAGTCCACCATTTTAAAGTAACTCGTGTGTCAAGTTCGCAAAATCTAGTCCTGTTTGTCGACGAGCTACGCAGAAAAGCTGGTTCAAAGCATGAAGAAGATGTCAGGCTATACTCGACAACGATGAAGACTACACGGCTTATTGAGTAATTGGGAGTCGTAGTTTTGTACATACCTACTTTCATGTAAAAAAATTTTAAATATATATATTTTATACTGCATGAATAATCGCGGTTCCTTTTTTCTGACACAGGCTGTATATCATAAAAGTAATGCTTATTGACGCAAAAAAATGGTTTTAATAGAATTTATGGTTGTTGTTGTTGTTTTTGTAGCAATACACTTAACCCTGTCAGTGCTATATAGATCACCGGTCATCTTCGTCTAGCTCATCTACCGGTAGGCCCAGGAAACTTGCTCTTTCGACAGGTTGGGTGCAGAGGGAGAGGGATGTTAGATGAGTGTGTTTGAAGGGGCATGTGAAAAGTGGTTAGTGTCGTGCGGGTTGACTTCACATGCTGGACATATGTTTAGTATGTCGGGTCAATTCTTAATAGATAAGAATTTAACCTACTACACTGCCAATTGTGATCCACAACATCGAGATCGGGGCACACATTCATTTTTCAGGACAACTTGTTTCAGCCTAGCGTTTCGTTCTCTACTCTTTCAAGCTTGTATCGAAAAGATAAGGGCACATTTGAATTGACTCAATTAATTTAAATCCCTTTTATTTTCTGCATTTATTGCTATTATTATAGATTTCTTAAGCGCCCATTTGTGCCAAAGATAATGATTTCCACTTACATTCTTATTTCTATCGGTTGCGTTTTGCCTCAATTGAGTCTAGGTAAAATCATTGCGGGTTATTTCGTCATGCAGGCTGCGTCGCCAGAATCCTCTTGGTCTACTCCTCCGTCTATACAGTTGTGGGTTCCACTTTAAAGCCATCATTAGTGTTTCTTGGGCTGGTGCATTCCGGCATGGCGTACGGCACGTATGTGACGCCTCGACTTAAATACTCCTAATCCACAGGGCCCAGCACTCGAAGTGTACCCAACTTCAAACCGCTCGCGCAACTGATGCCCATACATCAGCCGTCTGTTAGTTGGCAAAATGACCGTTCAGAGTATTGTTTACAAGCGCGCGGAAGTATTTCGTCGAGAGTAAACGCGAAAAAATAAAATCAGTAATGGATTTCAAACGTAAAAGTCTGATTGCATTATATTTGGCTGGAAAATCGCAATCAGCGATTGTTAGTGAGCTCGAGCGCCTTAAACAAAATAAAGTATTTGTTTATCGCAGCATTACTCGTTACAATGATACTGGTAGCATCGCGAAACGCCATGGAGGTGGTTATCAAAAGACTGCAACGTCACGTGAAATGGTTCAAAAAGTGAAGAAGCGGCTTGAGCGAAATCCCCGAGGAAGTGCCAATCAAATGGCGAAAACACTGAAAATATCTGAACGTAGCATCCACTGAATATCCACACTGAAAAATGATCTCAAAGTTAAGTCTTACAATGTCGAAAAGGCGCATGATCTCATACCAAAGCTGCAAGAAGTCAGACTTGAGAGAGCGAAGGAGTAGATTCACTTGGCCGAAAGTGGTCAATTTCCGAACATGGTGTTTTCTGACGAGAAAATTTTTCAAATTGAGGAATTCGTAAACTCCCAAAGCAATAGGGTTTATTTGACCGACCCTTCATACAAGAATTTAAGTCATCGATTGGCCCCCAGGAGGGAGCACACAACCATAGCTAATGGCTTGGGCCTCTGTAACCGCGAATGGGCGCTCTCCAATCGTTTTCATCGAGCTTGGCGTCAAGGTAAATGCAAATGAAATATTATCGGGAAAGTATTCTGGAGGTCGCTTTGAAGCCGTGGGCAGACAAACATTTCGGTAGCAGATCATGGACGTTTCAACAGGACTCAGCAACGTCTCACAAAGCTCGAGTGAACCAAAAATGACTAAAAAACAACGTTCCGAACTTCATAACGTCCACTTAATGGCTTTCAAATTCAGCAGACGCGAATCCGATGGATTATTCTCAAGTATAGTCAAAATATGTTAACGAAACCAACGCAAGACTGAGTCTTGTCGAGGCTCTATTCTTCGAGTGAATTGAACAAGGAAAAAAAAAGCATAAAAGCGAATCACATTGTCTGCAATTGAATAGCTAACATCAACCAACCTAATTTTTTTTTTTTGTGCACGTAATGTTATATTTTAGCACCCTGTTTGCTCAAACATAAGTATTATACATACTTACTATACATTTTTCCAATTTATTTTGCAGATACTCCATTTACAATAATTGTACCGAAAATCGATGTACGCACCATTGAGAAGACGCGACTCAAGGAGTTCATGCTGGAGCATTTGATACCAGGAAAAGTTTTGGAAAACTTGGCCGATGATGAAGTCTATGGCAACGGAAATGGTCACAAGATTCACCTATATAAAGTTGAGAAGTCGCAAAATAGTTTGTGGCTACTCAATGGATATCTCATTTTATACAAAATGCGCTTGAATGAAAACCTGATGGCAATCGCCATCGATAGCTACCTTGGTGACCGAAAATCGCCCTACTCAAAACGCAACATACAAGAACCGAATAGGTAAAACATCATTCAAAGTAAACGCTTATAAACTCGCAACAAATTCTATTCAAACAAACTAAAAACAAAAACCAAAAACTTAGCACAACTTTTCTCACATTTTTTCTCTTATCCCGCAGTCGATACAATGAACCACAACGCTTGGAGATGCGCAATACCACCACTGCGCATACCAAAATCGAACCCATACTAAAGGAGTCGAAATCCAGCCCACTCATGTCCTTCCTTAACAGCATGAAAAGTGGCACCAAAGTTTTTCAACATTTCCTGTCCAAAAGTAATCTCACACAGATAATGGACGATGGCTCCTACACGATACTCATACCATCCGACAATGCTTTTCAACGGTGGCATCCCATCGACTGGGGCTTCTATCCATTCAGTGTGCATGAATTCACCGAAAGTGTGTTGCGTAACCACTTCCTGCCCACACAACGTCCGCTGCGCATGGCCGAAGTGAAGAACATCGACCAGATGACGGTGCGAACGTTGGGCGGTGAGAATGTGGTCTTTCGCGGACATCGTAAGTGCAATTTACTTGGTTGTTTGTTTGTTTGTTTGCTTATTTCCGTTTTTAGTTGGAATTCGTTTGGTAAAATGTAAAATGGTTTATTTTTTTATTTTTTTTTTGCCTTTTTCTCAATTTCAGCCGGTCCAACTGTGAACAATGTATCCATTATGTCCGACTACTCACTGATAAATGGCAATCAAGTATTCTTGATCTCCGAGGTATTATTTGTGTCGGAAGCAGTGGTTTCAAAACTGCATCAGGTAGAGAGAGATGGTTGCTAATTAATATTTAATGTGTGCTATAATAATATGTCCATTACTTAATACAGATGCACAAGGACAAAGAAACGCCACCGCTTCTCGCCTTTCCATGGTTTGGTGCTCAGTTTTTGTCGCATTCCTTTTTGGCACTTGAACGTGATCAACGATTTACGCAAATTACAAGGTAATTTTCTAGCCCCACTGATATATTTTTCATTGCCATTTTCAAAATGCTCTTGGGTATTATAAGGATCTAAAGTGCTCTTGTCTAAATCACATTCACAAAAAAAGACGTTGTAAACGTAATTTGCTTCAATCGGAGGTATTTAAATGAGTTGAGCTCTTTGTAACCTAAAATATGTAAAATGCTCTTTAAGGTCTGAGCATTAGAATTGAAAAAAACCAATAAATACCGCCCCCAACACCTTTCAATCGGAATAAAACTGAATATAAAATTTACTACGCCTTTGTAAAAGTCTATCCGTCGTCGAGTTTCTTTTTTATCCCATGATATTTAGCCGAGAACATCAACTCGTTGCAGATCTCGGCAACTCAACATTAGTCGTAATAGCCTGAATGGCATTCTGTAACAAGACCTCGAATTATGGGGTTATATTCGTATACAGTTAGAAGACCGAAGAAAAGCTAATTTTCCAGAAACTTTTCTGAGAAAACTTTTAAATTTATTGATCTAAAAATTTGTACCCACATTATGTTATTTTTTAACTGTATTTCAAGACTTAGTATTAGTGAAAACATTTATTTGGAAAGGAGCTACAGCTGATCTCCGGGAGCTCCTCTCAAGCAAGACGGTTTGCGGTGACCACTATATCTCTGAACTGGATCCTCTGTAATTAAAAAGCCAAACAGATTTCGTTAAAGTAATGTTAAATCCAGTAATTAATCGAAGAAATAAGCAAGATACATTTTTTTGACAAAATGACGGTTTCTCAAAAAAAATATATACATTTATTGGTGGGAAAAAATCTTCGGTTAATTACTAAAAAATATATTATATTTAAGAAGCTCGTATTAAAATTTGAGACCAATCGGTTTAGCTGTTTTCGAGTAGTGCATAAAAACTGTCAAACTGAGTGGTGAACTGTTTTGTGCAAAAAGAAGAGGACTTAAAAATAATCGTACATAATAATAAAAATAACTCTGAAATGGTATTTTTTGCATTTCAGTGCTTCTGAGCTGTTTCCGCTCATTGGGCCGAAACTTGCCTGAATATAAAGAAAAACGGACCTTTTATACGCGCTATCTCTTAAATTGTGGCCTAACTGAGACAGTCATTTGATGTGAAGCTAATTTTTACAATTAATCGTAAGGTTCTAGCCACCGAACTATAGAAAATGTTGCTAATAGCGGCAGCCCCTCGGTAGACAAGGGTAATCCTTCGAGTGTATTTCTGCTATGAAAACAGCTCCTCATAAAAAAATCCTTTGCCGTTCTGAGGCCGCATAAAACTATAGGTCCCTACAGGCTGCAGAGAAGCTCAGAATACACCTATTAATTGATATACGATTCAGAACATATACTATTGTTTCCAAGAATAGAATATAAAAAAAATTATAAGATCCTGCAAGGAAAGAACTTTCTTTGACTGGAAAATTTCCCAACAATTCTTCCGTGGATGATCAAATCTCAACATATGTTATTATACTAACCATTTGGATAAGAGTACCACCTTGATCAAAAGGTTCCGGAACAACCGCCAGGTGATGCTCTAAGTCAACTGATTTGAGTTCGGTTTTTTGTTAGGTTGCCACTTCTGCGAAAAAAATTCCTACCAAAATTGTATCATCATTGCTAACTACAACGGTATACGGACTAATATATTGGAGACATGAGACGTTTGCGTGAAGCAGTGCGCCAAAAAATAATGGATTTGTGGGAGAACAACTCGTGAATTTTGCACCATGAGAAAGCACCGCCGCACAATGTCATCATTATCCATCAATTTTTGACCAAGAACGAAACGAATGCCATTCAACAGCCATCGAATTCACCTGATATGGCTCCCTGCGATTTTCTGATTTTTTTCTGTTTGATCTAATCAACAAACCACTACCACCACTTCGGTGTTTTAACAGTTGAAAGGAAGTAATGGAACAATCGAAGACGACCCAGATGGCTATACCGAAAAAGTAGCTCTACAAATGTTTCGAAAGCTGAATTAAAGGTTGGAGTTGATGGGGAGTACTTTGAAGGCGATAATATCACTTTTGAGGAATAAACTTTTAATAGGAATTTTCTGAAGATATTCCGAGAAATTTTTGTTCAAGGTGGTATGTTAAAAGGGTTGCAAAATTGCATGCATGCATTATATTTTTCTTATTTGCCCTAAAATCATGAATCATAATACATCGGCAATTTTGGTTTTAAAATGGGTCAGATGGAGGAGGGAACGTGCGTAGAATTATTATTAGCTCAAGATAGACTTATCCCTAGAGGTTTTATATTAATAAGCGTAAGAAAGAAATAGAGACGTAAATAGGCTATATCACATTTCATATATTCCAGCTTTCTGAACACTTACAGGCACGCAATAAGTATTCGTACCGCTAATAGCAGAGGGGTTATAAACTTTTACGCTGCTTTCACTTAGTAACAACAGAATAATATTCATATTATATGGAGCATATTTACTGAATCTCTTCTAATTTTTACAGTTTTTATAGTCATAAAATTTTTAATTGGCAATGACTTAACCAAATAAACTTTTTGCTTGTTTCCTCAATTACACTTTGCGCTACGTTTGTTTTCTATTACAGATATTTGAACAACGCCGAAATAGCACCACATGTTTCCGGTGCTAATTACACATTCTTTGTGCCAGAGGATAGAGCTTTTGAACGACTTGGTTTTGATAGGCTCTCCGATGATGTCATGGTATGCACACTTCCAAGAATCAGTTGCATAATTTTTCAAACTATTTTTATTAATTTTTTTATTTATCCTAAAAGGCCTCACCACGCGGCATCAAAATGCTGCTGAATCACTTTGTGCGCGGACGTCTGTACGATCGTGATCTGCGGGACAACGAGGTATTCGAAACTATTGGTGGCGGTCATATTAAAATCACACGCAATCCGGGAAGCAATGCAACCAGTGTTAATAACGCCAAGATTACCGAACACGAAGTATTCGTCTACAATTTGGGAACAATGTTCTACATCGATGATATACTCTATGCACATCTGCTGCGTGAATATGTTTCAAAGTCGACAAAAACGAGATCAGACCCCAATGGTAGTGGCGGCGGTGGTGGGCGTAAGTGTTTGTGCACTAAAGTGTCTAGTGATGCGCCTTTTTTAGGTTCTTTGTTTTTCGATATCTTCTTTTCAGAGCGAAATGGCGACTACATTATTGGCGATCAGGATGACGAATTCGATGATGAGATTATAACGCCGAAGGCACTACCCGTCCAGATTTATGAACTTCCACAATAGATGCTAACAGCAGTGAATTAAAACTATTTGCATTGGTTGATTGCATACATACATACATGCATACATATGGAATAGGCCAGAAATACGTAGTAGTTGAGATTATATTTTCGAAAGGCAAATATGATTAGATAAATATTACTTGTGTAAATGTGGTCCAAGCGAGCAGGCAGAGAACCACGGCAATGCCATTGTGTGTATAGATTGATTTACATTTTGTTAATTCTATGCTATTGTTCGAACATATTTTAATATAAGTTTGTAAATTTTTGATTCTAATTCTTTGAAAACAAAGAGAGAAAAACGAAAACAAGGCGGAGAGAGAAAAAAAGAAAGTAAATGAAGAGTGAAATTATAAAGTATACTGCAAATATTGAAATAAGCAAGCGAAAACCATATCAAGTATATGAAAAATAATTTGAGAATAAAAACGTATATGCAAATTCAAACATTAAATTAGAAAATTTCCCAAAACAATGTTAAATAGAATTAAAAATCTATGAACCGGATATAAAGAAATTCTTTTAGTAGTTGTGAGATCTTTTCTTGTGCTTCGCATTAGTGATTTAATGGATTTCTCTATGGTAATAGTATGTCTTAGCATACAGCACATGTTATATAACTAAAATAGTAGTACTTTAATTGTAACGAGGAAGGAGTCAAAGTAAAACAAAAAAATCTGAAAATAACTTTAGAAAAACAACTTTAACATATCGTCATATATATAAACGTATACAAAACACAAAACAGTAAAATTAAAAATGATAAAAATAAAGAAAAATACTCCACAACTCAATTATGTAATATCTCAAAGAAAAAAGTGCTGGCAATGTGGAAGGAACAACTAAAAATGTGCGGCGGATGGCATCTCTAATTGTGACATGAATTTATAACTGTAGCAATATTAAGTAAACAATTTTATATAAACACGAAATTCGATAGTTTGTTAATAATAAAACAAAACAATAAAGTAAAAATAAATAATACAAAGCCTACAAATACATATGTATGTCGACTTAATCAATGGAACTAGATCTATACTAAATTATATTATGAAAGCCTTTTTTTGGTTCGCAAAATTCGAGAATGGCTGTACCAAGGGAAATATACAGGGTCCGTCACTCGAAGTGTGATGTGAGAAGTGATGTCCGTGCATCAGCCGTCTGTTAGCTGGCAAAATGACCGTTCAGAGTATTGTTTACAAGCGCGCGGAAGCATTTTGCCGAGAGTAAACGCGAAAAAAGAAAATGTATAAAGGATTTCAAACGTAAAAGTCTGATTGCATTACATTTGGCTGGAAAATAACAACCAGCGATTGTTCGTGCACCTTAAAGTAAATAAAGTATTTGTTTATCGCAGCATTACTCGTTACAATGATACTGGTAGCATCGCGAAACGCCATGGAGGTGGTCATCAAAAGACTGCAACGTCACGTGAAATGGTTCAAAAAGTGAAGAAGCGACTTGACCGAAATCCCCGACGAAGTGCCAATCAAATGGCGAAAGAACTGAAAATATCTGAACATGGCATCCACTGAATATCCATACTGAAAAATGATCTCAAAGTTAAGTCGAAAGGCACATGATCTCATACCAAAGCAGCAACAAGTCAGACTTGAGAGAGTGAAGGAGTAGATTCACTTGGCCGAAAGTGGTCAATTTCCGAACATTGTGTTTTCTGAGGAGAAAAGTTTTCAAATTGAGCAATTCGTAAACTCCCAAAACGAGAACTCCGTTCATACGAGAATTTGGCCCCCAGGAGGCAGCACCCACCACAGGTAATGGCTTGGGCCGCTGTAACCGCAGATGGGCCCTCTCCAATGGTTTTCATCGAGCCTGGCGTCAAGGTAAATGCAAATAAAATATTATCGGAAAAGTAGTCGGGAGGTCGCTTTGAGCCCATGGGCAGACAAACATTTCGGTGGCGGGCCATGGACGTTTCAAGAGGACTCGGCACCGTCTTGCAAAGCTCGGGTGAACCAAGGATGGCTAATAGACAACGTTCCGAACTTCATAACGTCCACAGAATACCTGCAAGTCACATGCGGGCACCTTACGATTCGTTTCTGGACCATCTCAAGGCCATAGTTAAGGCAAAAGGTGGTAATATCGAGCAAAAGTAAATTGATTCTCAATTTTGTATTATTTTTACACATTCTTTACTTTGAATTGAATAAAAGTATTTTTCCAAACTAAATTTATGGACTTTTTAATTGGTTTCACGTGGTTTCGAGCGCCGTACTCTGTATTAGCACTTTCACGTCCGGTGACACCAACGTGGTGTCATTTGTATCCCATTTATTATTTGCGGTGACTTCAATGATGTGTTCAAAAATGATATGCAAAAAAATAACGGAACACATTTTTGTGGACTTAGCTCCTCTGAAGGTGGGTATTTAGTTTCCTCAAGTAAATGGCCATTCACAAAGTTCTTGTGTGCATTTTTTGTAAATGTTGTCCTTGCTTGAGCTATTCTGGTAAGGTAGACCCCTACCCCGTGAGCACGACCTGAGCTTCCAAACATCTGAACACAGACTACACATATGATATTCATTTAGTTACTTTTTATCTTATTTTCTTTCTCGTTTTTTCATTTTATTCTTCTTTATTTTTCTTTATTTTATGTGCTTTATTTATTTATTAAGAAAGTTATAACTATAAATAATTATTCCACTTATAAACTAGAGCACTGGCTACTACGTCCTGCGCTATTATTTTATTTTATTTTACTTTAAGCCATTTTCTTTTATTACAATTTATTTTATTTGATCTCAATTTACTTTATTTAATTTTATTATTTAAATTATTATTTTATTAATAACAATATTTGTCATCCGGTTAATTATCAAAAGTGATATCAATCGGCTGTTATGCCACTATTGTGAATGGTACTCCTTCGAAGAAGCAACTGTTTGTTTATGAGAGATAGTGATTAGCAAATTTTGAAGCGTTTTAAACCATATGAAATAAGGATGCCTCACGGCCATTCGCATAATCATGGACAGGACTGTGGCCACGAAGCCACCGACATAGATCATGCCTTGGAAATGGGAATCGAATATTCGCTATTTAAAAAAATCGATTTGGACAATTTGGAGTGTTTGAATGAGGAAAGCGAAGGTACCGGCAAGAAAGTATTTAAGGCTTATGAAAATCGGCTGAACCACACAGAGGTAAGCATATCATTAACCACCAAGTGTCAAATAATAGTGTAAGGCTAATTCCCGATCGGTTATGAATACTATATTAATTTGTAGTACGTGCAAAGCGATGTGGATGAGGAGTTGTTGTTCAACATACCATTTACCGGCAATATCAAGCTGAAGGGCATCATTATAGTGGGCGCTAATGACAACACACATCCAAACAAAGTAAGGCTGTAAGTACACTGTAACTTAAATGTTTTAGAATGAGGGTTGCGAGTTTGATTTTTTCAATAGCTTCAAAAATCGGCCTAAAATGACATTTGATGATGCACGTATCAAAGCCGATCAGGAATTTGAATTGTCAAGAGATGTGCGAGGAGAAATTGAGTATTCGCCAAAGTAAGTAAAATTAAATTATAATTACACTTATGTAGAACACCGGTCGCCTTCGTCTAGCTCATCTTACGGTAGGTCCAGGAAACTTGCTGTTTCGACAGTTTGGGTCCAGAGGGAGAGAAGTGTTAGATGAGTGGCTTTGATAGGGCATGTGAAAAGGTGGTTGGTGTCGTGCAGAGTGCCTTCACATGCTGGACATATTATGTTTAGTATATCGGGGTCAATTCTCGCTAAGTAGGAACTTAACCTGCTTCAGTATCCTGAATGTAATTGTGCCAAGGTTACGCGAACTCTCGGGGAAACTAAAGTTCTTCGTCTGCTACGGGTGGTGGTTTGACTTCGAAAACGGCATTCAAGGGTCGGGAGCTTAAGAAGGGTGTAAATGTCTCCCGATGTATGCCGTTTTTTGGTCTGTCTGTACACTATCCGATCCAGTAATTGTTGATCTGTTTTATCCTGGATCTCGTCGGCGGAATTGAGCGTAATACCTGGGAGGCGACTCCGGTTCAAGCAGGTGTCTGGTGAGACCTACGGTAACACCCTATCAGAAACTGCTTGCTGAGCAGTTTGTTGTGCTTTTTCACAAGGAGCATCTGAGCCTCGTCATGTAGATGTTATAGTGGGGACATCCGGAGGTGTCCCGTCGCTGTCTGAATGGCAGTGTTTTGGGCAGGCCTAAAACTTCGTCCACTGGCGGTCATTAATGTGCGCTTAAATATGAATATTGAATATTATTTAATTGTATAATATTTCGTTTATTTTAATTTTTATCGCTTTGGCACTGGTCATTAAGCGATGTATGTAAATCCTGGCCAAATGGTTAAACAACGTACTTAATGTCAATGGGCAGATGTATAATATAAAATAAAGGGGAACAAAAAAATGAAATTTTGTATTGGTCAATCGAAGGCAGCTCAATGAACAGAGAAATTACGGTCTTAGTATTATACCAAAACTAAAAGAAGCAGCTCTACTTATTCTTACAGTCAGATCGACGTACCGGATTGGCTCAAATTTCATCCCATCAATCTAACAATTTTTTGACCGTTGAACCTTACCACTACTTGTCTACTATTCATCTAATGACCCTCTCCTGGAAACATTTTCTCCATACATGTACGAGGGCAGCGGCCAGATATAAATCCGGGCCGTTCCAATAACGTAGAACCGGCTGTCATGGGAACATGTTAATGACATCTAACGGTAGGTCAGGAAACATACTGTTTTGACGGCATAGGTAAAGAGGTAGAGAAGCGTTAGATGATAGTTTTTATGATTTATGAGTGCGCTGTTGACAATTTTATCTAATAAATTTACCTTAAGCGACCCAGTGAAGATGCGCAATCCCATGAAGATCGAAAAAAGTGAAAGTAAACCTATTTTGATCAACTTCATAGTAAGCCATTTTCTTATATTTAGTGTTATTAACCGTCCGTTGGACACTTTTTTTTAAACCTTCAGTTGGGCACCCGGGTCTGGCCTTTGTCCATTCGTCCTATTCGAGGCTCCTTTTTAAATGGTTATATCCATAAATCGATAGAAAATTAAATTTTAGGCAGCTACCTGGAAGTTCAAGTAGAAATATGTTAAATGCACGTCCAAAGTAGGAAAGACCAGACCCAGGTACCCAACGGAGGCTTAAAACCAATGTGCGCATGTATTTGTAAAATAAACAACAACCGCCTTCTGTATTTTCCAGAGTGGTTACTTTCTCATCAGTTCACCATTTATCGTTACATTTTCCTTCTAATTTCGGTGATGATTCAACACGTATCTACTATATCGGTAAGCATCTAAAAATATGTATATACTTCCTACACACTCATGCTATTACTCACACAGGTCTACGTGGCGAATTCAGTGAGGCGCATTACCATGGAGTGACAATATGCACTTATGAAGCGCGTCCAAATGTCAGCGACCATAAAACTGATGCATACGATTCGGTGAATCGCACAATACAATAATAAAGTGATTTAATTTTACCTTGAAACAGTTGAAAACTAACTAATATGTTGCAATTTTTGATACGATACATAATTTAAAAGAATATAAAAGAGAGAAATACGAGTACATGAAATATTGTTAAGCTGCAAGCAGGCGTACTAGGAAAAATAAACATAATGCAATTTTTAAATTACCATTAAAACACAGATGAAATGTGAATAAAAGTCAATTAGAATTTTGTGAAATTCTTCGTTAATATTTTTAATAATTTTATTTTTTAAGATAATCTATTCACTATTTTTCATTATCATTATTATCTTATTTTGTTGTTCGCTTACACAATGGGGTTTTCGAATCACGTGTTTTTTTTTATTAATTTTTAGTTATTATTACTTATTTGAGTGTATGCCGTTCTATACTCTTTCGTGTAAACATACTTCAATTTGTTCTAATTTTGTTTTTTTTTTTTTAATGTATGTAATTTTGCTCTTTTTATTGATCCGAAATGTTTTTGCTGATTATTATTATTACTTAGCATGTTTCTGAGTAAGTTTTTGCATACAACTGTTTTATTATTTTTATTTAATTTTTAATTTTAATATTTCTTTTACTATATGTACGCTAATGGCTGGTCACCATTTGCCTCGCACACTTCTGGTTTTTCTTATACGTGTAAGTACAAACAGCATAACTATGTATGTATGTATGTATAAATGTACTAGTATGTATGTTATTTTATTAGTTATGTGTGTGTTAGGCATATGGATTCGTAGGATTCGGCAAAGTCGAAAATATTTTTTTTCTTTTTGTTATATTTTTATCTTTATTTAAAATTCAGTAATTTTTTGTTATTAATTTACTAATATGTGTGTATGTAGTATATGAATATTTAAGCGCCTACATACATACATGTACGAGTATGTATAATATATAGTACATATACATATGTATGTATGTATGTTTATATGTTGCACGCGTACGCATACCATATACAAATATGTAAGTATGTTTGTGGACTTGGCGGTGTGCGTAAGCGTGTATATGCAAATTTTTACTGTACAGAAATTTAATATTTACATTATTTTAAATATATTTATA